>PVIU01020769.1:0-33230 GCA_004026605.1 Ondatra zibethicus | reverse complement strand
CACACACACACGCATGCACATGCACAGTGGTTGAACACTATGGATCCTGCTCAGCTCCTGGGACAGCTCCCCTGGCAGCAGGCTGCCCTCCTCACTCTTAGGTCACCATTTGTCTTCACACAGCTTCAGAACCCAAATATTCCATCAAGGTTTAGCTGCCATCTCTGTGCCTCTGTTCCAGCTCAATTCTCGGGGAACCTGGAGGGAATGACTGGCTACGCTGACTTGGCCTCCTTGTCCCCCACCCTGAATATCCCAATATCCAATGGGTTTTGTTCAACCTGCTATGGTCAAATCTCTGACCTCATTTTCCAAATCCAGTGGCCGGAGCTGTCCTAGTCACACCGTTACCAAGGGTGAGACGACTCAGCCAACCACCCTCCTGCCTCACTAGCTTCCCATCCTGCGATGGATCCACAGGCTTCAGAGGATGAGCACTCCCTCCCCACAAACTGGCCTTACTCCCATGGACCAGCTTGGCTCCTCTTTAGATGTCACCCATCTCTGCTTACGAATCCTATGTCTGTACTTGGTGTCTAATGGGCATCTCCAAAACCACCTGCCCCAAACAGACAACCTTCTCCCCACCCACCCCTTCTGTGCTTCCTCTATCCAGTCCTGATGCCTGGCCAAGGCCTGCCCTCCTATGGTCCCCCTTTGCCTCACTGAATAACAGGACGAGTTGGTGACTTTCCCAAACTTTTACCCATGAAGAAACTTGGGCAACTGGCAGCCTGCCTTGTCAGATTGCAAGTCAGTCAGTCTGGGCCAGTACCTTGAAACTTTTACCTGCTGACTCCATAATGAATGAACAGAACCTTGACGTCATCTCCCCAACTTCTTGATTTTCAGGAGCTCTGGACCACCTTCTACTCCACCAAATTCTAAGTTCCTCTTCTGCTGATTCAAGCCTATGACTATATCCATTTTACAGAAGAGTAAACTGAGGCACGGAACCCTGAATGACCCACGGTCACATCAGAAGTAAAGCGACATCTCTTTGACTTCACCCAATATTCATAAAGGGAAATGATGCCCACCGAAGGACTCAGGATGGTGCCTTGGAACTGAAACCCATACCACCCTGCTCAGAAGAAGCCAACAGGCACTCCAGTGCTTAAAGTGTCCCATTTCTAAGCCACCCCAGCCCTGAGGCCTCCACTGTCCCCTTTCCATCCTACCATACCATGGAATCACTGTAGAAAGCCAGCTTTGTGGAGAGGCTGAGGTAGCTGGATTTCTGTCTTGGTTACTCTGTCCGGCTGGGAGTACCTCAGACCCACTAAGCCCCAGCTGTCTGAACTGTAAATGGTGGGATATGACACCTGCCTTCAGGGTATGGCTGAAGGCTCCGGAAAAAAGAGCAGGGCCCCCGCAGCCAGTGCTAGACTCAGAACCCCAGGGGTGAAACCTGGAATTGAGGTATGAGTTGAATACCCAGGGCAGGTCCAAAGCTTACACAGGGCCAAGCTGACCAGGCTGAGGCCGCCCACTATAGGGCTTGCCTATCTGCAGGCAGCTCACAAAGGAACAATAACAGGAAACCATCCCAAGGGGAAGTGGGCCAGGGCCAGTTGGAAAACCTGCCTCCCTCCCAGGCTGGGTGTGGCTCCCCTCTCCCCTCCTGAGGCAATCAGCGGAGCTCTTCACAAAGCTCAGCTCTGGACAGACTGTCTGAAGAGTGGAGGAGAGTCTTCAGCTCACAGGCACGGTAAGTGAGGCTCCCAAAGCTCCCTCTTCTGTCCCGTTGAGCCCAAAAGAGGAGGGTCCTGACTTATACATAGGGAGGATGAGCACTGTAGGACGTCCCAGGGGACAACAGCCTGAGTCTCCTCTGGGACCAGAGTAGGGCTAAGGGGTGTATAACTCTTAGTGTGTAAGAACTCACATGGATCTCAGAGCCAGGCAAGAGAACGACTCGGCAGTCTTACAAGTCAGTGAGACTCCACTGGTGACCTGAAGCTTCTATAGATAATAGGTTCAAAGAGGACAGGATTCCCAGTGTCACCCAGCATGCTAGGGCTGAGGACAGGCCTGTGCCCTGGAATTGAGTGGGATCTACTTTGTGTAGAATGGGCAAACAATAGCCCTTCCCTTCCCTGTCTACCAAGAGTAGCTCTGCCTTCTGCCCAAAGGATGGAGCTAAAGGGATAGATTTACCAAGATCTGACTTGCGCCCTATAGTCCCTACCCACAACCCTCAAGGGACAGGTGGGATTTGGAGGGCTGAAAGGGCCTCTCGTTCCCTCTGTCGGTGTCTCCCACTTTTAAGATGGGCATTCTGAGGTTCAGCTCTGGGCACTTGGGGGTCCTGTTTCTGAAATCTCTTCCCTCATCCCCCGCAGACTCATGGGGCCGATTTGTGTTTTGGCGGCTTCAGGCAGGAAGGCAGCCTGCCGTTTCTCCCCCAATACCAGATACTCAGAGCCTAGAGCCCAAGAGGCCCTGTGGCCGTGCAGCTCAGCAAAGTCGCTGAAAAGCCCTAAAGACAAGGACCTCTGAACCAAAAGCCAGGCTTAGAGACAGTGACCCTCGGCACTGATCCCAGCCTCCTCGTTTCCGTGTAGCCTTGGGATGGTTACCTAAGGCCTCCAAACCTTCACTAGGAGAGGCCATTTTGGGGTGCAATTCCAGCCACAATCTGTGAGAAGCAGTGGAGATGGTCCATGCAGAAAAATAATCCAGAACCATGGCTACTAGATTTGCTATTCTGTCCTAAGCAGGTAGATAGAGTCTCTCTGTACTCAGAGAGAGCAACTGAGCTTTGGAAAGAAGTCGGGATGAAGATTTGAACCTAGAGCTCATCCTCCACAGCCCAGGGTCATTTCTGGCACCTGTGGTTACCCAGGGTCTCTGGTTTCTAGAACTTAAAGTAGAGGAAACATCTTCAAAGTCCGCACATGTGGTTACACCCTCGGCTCTGGAAATGGCTCATAGTGACAGGCAGATTGCCCGGGAATCATGTGTGGATTTACCCACTGCGCCAGAGCAGAAGGTGGCCGTGAATCCTATAATGACTGAGAATCTCAAAGCGCAGGCACAAGCCCCCTTCTCACCTCCTATCAGGGGGTGGTACCCAGCGTAGGAAAGGAAGAGCTGAAGTGAGAGGCCATATACTCGGCTACCTACGCCGCAAGCTTCTTCAGGCATCTGTGCTTGTTACCAACCCCTGGAGGAAAGAGGTAGGCAGGCAAGGTTCCAAGAACAGGTGACAGGGACAACGAAAAGCTTGGAGGATCTGGCAGGCTGGTGGGCTCCAGGTTCTTCAGAGCAGGGCACAGGGGCTGAGTAGTAGGAAGGTTTGTGACAGCCCAGAACAATTAGCTGTCCTCCATTGGGCCAGGGAGTCACAAAACTCTCTGCATCTTCCCTGAGCCCAGTCATCTATGGCCTGGAGAGTACCAGGTGACTCCCAAGGGGCCTGGGAACAGCTGAGTCTTAGGGGAGCCCTGCCAATTCTAACTTTCAGAGCTAGGAGGTGGGAGACGTTCCCAATACCTTGAAGGGGTTAACCTGCCCACCCCGTAGTCTCAGCTGAACCATTGTGCAGCCAAACAAGGGCCGGACATGGGGCAGGAAGCCAGAAGGGCCGCACTTATTTTCTCCCAAAGTTAGATGACTCACAGTCGCACAGTTACCTCAGAGACTGCAGACAGGAGCTAGCATCCCAGCAAAAACTCAAGCCCATGGCCGAGTTTGCACCCCTCAGTTGACATGAATAATTCCCATGTGACTGATGGGACCTCTGAGGTCCAGAGAGGCTAAACAGACCTTCTGAGGTCACATAAAGTGGAAGGGATAGGAGTGAGAGATTTGCCTTCTGACCCCTTAGCCACACTCCATCCTGTAGTTCAGAGAAGAGACCATCAGATGACTTAGACCACAGTAAAGTAACCTGCATAAGGGACAACCTGCCCCCAGGAGCCAAGGGGCCCCAGGGACTTCCCTCACAGACTGATTCTACTGCTATTGGGAAGATACAAAAAGCCCATCATAACCCAGATCTAAACTGGCATTGAGAGGAGAAATTACAGAGAGCTTCTTGAAGGAAGAGTAGGAACTTAGAATTCTGGGAAAACTAGCATAGCTCGCAGGAACTCAGCCTCCCTTTGTTCTGTGACGGGGTAGTTAGTTATTTACTTATTTATTTATTTATATTTGGTTTTTCAAGACAGGGTTTCTCTGCAGTTTTGGAGCCTGTCCTGGAACTAGCTCTCGTAGATCAGGTTGGCCTCAAACTCACAGAGATCCCCCTGCCTCTGCCTCCCCACTGCTGGGATTAAAGGCATGCGCCACCACCGCCTGGCTGGTTCTTAAGACCGCCCCCCTCACCGGCAGATACACAGGCTGGTAGGGAGAAATGGGGCTCAGGGGTGGACAATGGTGAACAACATTATCCCCTAAGGAGAACAGGGGACGGGGAGATGAGCCTAAGGCAACACCAGGAAATGAGGTCAGGTGAGAGGCAGCCAGTGGAAGGCACAGCTCTAGACTAGAGAGGACAGGCGGAGGTCAAGCAAGACACCTGAACACTTGTGCTGGGCCTGCCTCTTCGAGTCCTCCTGTCCAGGGATGCAGCTTTTGCTGCCTTTACCACAGATGCAGCTGCCGAAGCCCAGATGCAGCAAAACTCAGACCCAAGACCACAAACCCCACAAGCAGCAGGACAGGTTCAAACAGACAAAAACACACGGCCCTGATGCCCAGTCATTGCCCCACGGCCAAAGTCAGGAAACTCAGAGGAGGTTGAAAGGCTCCCTAGGCTGGGAGTCCTCTGCCTGATGCTTGAGCCTCTCCGTACAAGTCAGAGCAATGGTTCTGAATGCCCTAGTTCTCAAAGACTCAGTTTTAAATTGCAAACAAGATCTGGCCCTACTGGAAATCTTTATCTTGAAAGTTGTGTTATATATTCAGAGGAATGAAAACGGTGATTGACTAGTGATGTCTGGCACGGGTGTGGGAAGAGGTGAGTAGCAACAGCCTGTGAGCTCTAGTGTGGCAGCCATGCCTGAAGAGGCTCACTGCTAAGGGGTATGTGCATTCTCTCTGGGGACCTGTATGAAAGATGATCTCATTGTCCTAAAGAATCAGATCGTATGGGCACTAGCAATGTGACGGCTGTTAGAGGGCTTTGGGGGAAGAAGCCGGAACTTCTGTCAGTTAAACCACGGATTGTGTTTGCTCTGACCACCCCTGATGCTGCGTGCAAATACACATGTTGGTTTTTAAATCAGAAGCAGAATGGGAGACTGAGCCCCAGGGAGATTCCACAGAGTTGGACCCAGAATGTTTCTGGACAGAGAATGCTCAGGCTAAGAAGCAGAGGTCGGGCTGGGAGCTGGTGGAAATCCAAAGACTGCGTGGAGGAGGTGGCCTGGGGCTGCACTCGCCCAGGGAACAAAGCTGGGAAAGACCTAGGATAGGACAAGCATTATGCATTCTAGAAACCTTCAGGATGCCTCCTGGCTGGAAGGGGTAGGAGGCTGGAAGGTAGGAGAGTTGGCTGGGCTGGCAGGGGACATGCTCTGCTAACTGGCTCAGGAGCTGAAAGAAAAGCTTAGACAGGGGAGACTCGGAAGGGAGCCGAGCCACAAGCCAGGCCAGGAGACAGCCCCAGGGAAGCAGCGGGTCTGGGACCTCTAGGTCTCAGGATTAAACTGAGCTACAAAGGAGGACTATGCCCCAAGAGGCCAGTGCATAGCTGATTGGTGCCATCCTCCCATCCTCCCAATGTCCACACTGACAAACCCCAGCTGTAAATACGGGTCCTCAAGAAAACAATATAGGAATCACTGGAGAGGGGTGTGTGTGCGCATGTGCCTTGAGATTCCACCCCTGTGCTAGCTGAGGCTCCAAGTGTGGGGTAGGCAGGCAAGAACTGCCCATGGCCACACACAGAGCTCAGGCTCCAAAGCCACTGAACACAGGCACACCCCCTACATGTTCTGAGCCATCTCCGCCCACCGCCCTGCCCCTCATCCCTGACCCAGGCCTCCAGGCTGGAGTCCACAGTCTGTAGGGGGCTGGGGTGGGGCTGAGCATTCCTTCGTCAGAGGATCTCCCTGGGGCTCCACTTAGCTGCCAGATCCAGCCCCTGTCCTCACGGAAGGCCATAGGCCAGATAGAGGAGAAGGCCTGTACAGGAATTCCCTTTGTAGAGTGGCTGTGGGAACAAGCCTGTATGCAGGGCCATTGGGGACAGAGACAGGCTGCTTGAAGGATATGAGGCTCCAAAGAGAGAGAGAGGAGTGGGGGAGGGGGGTCAGTCAGTCAGTTATTTAATTTTCCTCACCCCTAAAACCCTCCAGGTTAGTGAACAGCTTCCCCAAAGCCAGATCCTGGCAGCTAGAATCTACTGAGGCTGAAGCGAGGCTCTGATTGGATGCCTGTGGCCAGGGAAGAGCAAACCCAAGACACTGGCCTTATGCCCCGCTGAGGGGCTCTAGCTGGAGCCAAATTTCCTACATCTGTTCAGCTACAAAGCCAGAGTCTAGTCCCAGGGAGCCCCAGAGTCACACCAGCTCCTCCACAGCCCCTCTTCAGCTACGCCCAAACTGTCATCTGCAGAGCTCAGGCTGCACCCACCTCACAGCCCCCTTGAGGCCAAGTCCTGGGGACAGATGGGCTCTGAAGACAAAGGGAAGGGAAGGCTTCCCCTGATCTCCCACAGCAGATGAATGAGAAAAAGGGAGGCTCCCTCCTGGGACTCCGGCTGCATGCCAGGTCTGCCCTAAGCCCTCCTTCTCAAATCCTTCCCTCCCAGCACACTTCTCATGTTTGTATATGGTGTGGTTTGAGTCCACCTTCTCACGGGTCCACAAACGCAAGGCCTATATAGGGTAGGTGCTGGCATGTGAGTGACTGTGTAACCTGTACTCTCTGAACTTTCTGAGGGAAGTGGTGTAGTGTGACCTGGACAGGAAGGAGCATCAAGCTGGTAGGAATAGGAGGTCCTGGAGATAAGGTCTCATAGCTAGGACTATGCTTGGAGTCTCAAAGGGAACCCAGAGAACAGCAGACAGAGCCACTCGGACGCCCAGATATCTTGGCCTTCAGAGCTACCTCTCGGTCCCCAGACTCTGGCCGATGTCATGGTTCTGACATCTTGAACCATGGTCACTCTAGATAGAGACTCCAAGAGCCTCCAAGATCCTTACCGATCCCTATTGGGCGTAGTTGAGTTCAGCCATACTCGGGTTCTCAGACACTCGGGCATCGCCTGTCCTGGGCTCTGGGTGTGCTCAACGTTGGCGCATCCTCTGTCTTCTAATTTGGGATCTTCTTAGTCTGACGGGAGTCACAGCAGGCACTGTCATCCTTTTGGAATTTATCTGACCCCAGAGTTAGGCATCATCACAGCTCCTGGATGGCAGGGAGTATGGGCAACTCCTGAATGTCCCACACCCACAGCTGAGCCACTAGGCACTTCCTGTCCCCTGGCCATTGTGTTCACACAAGTTTCCAGCTGTTCAGCTGGGATGCTCAGCCCAGTCCTCAAACCTTGGTACCCTGATCCCAACCAAAGACAGCCTAAGCATTTCTGAAGCTGGTAAGGAGAGCTGAGAGATGAGACTCTTCCAGGCGAAAGCAAGGGGCATAAAGAGAGTGTCACCTGGGCTAAACCTTCGGGAGATTTTGTTCCCGCTGAGACCACAATCTTCCTAGCTCCCATGCCTGAACAGAAGGGGAGGAACGTGGCTGTCCTACAAAACCTTTCCCCTCTGCTAAATTTCTAACACTAAAGACGATAGACTCAAATAAGTGGCTCCTGGACTAGAAAGTCCCCTGGGTCCCTCTGAGACCATATGAAGGTCAAAACTTAGAAGAAGGCCGATTGTGCACTGGGCAGTCTCTAGACTTTGATTTCCTCGTCTGCAAAATGGGAATGGGAATGTCTGTGTCCTGGACGTGCTGGAGAGAGTGTAAAACTTAAAGGAAGAGGTCTCTCTGAGAGCCAAGCACTGAAAACTGCTATCGTGATAAGCGCTGCTGGAGATAGAGGTGATTTGAAAAGGGCTATTTCAGTCTGAGCTTCCATGGAGCCTTCCCTTCCTCATTTGTGAAGGGGACTATTGGTAATTGCCTTAAAGGGTTGGGACAAGGTTTAAATCAGATAACATGCTCAAGGAGGTCAGATCATTCCATACCCCAGGCTCCAGCTTTGGGAAGGAAACATCCTTATAATATCCCCCCTCCCAAGTGCCCAGATTGCATGGCCCTGCCTCCTCAACAGTGACTGACTGACAAAGAGTGCTGAATGAGCAGACCCCTCTGTCCCCTAATGTAAGGGCCGCCATGAGAAGAGACAGCATTCCTACTAGAGAACTGACGGGTGAACTTGTGGGCCAGCAGCTTTTTTTCAAGGATTCATAGCAAGGCCTCTGCTGGACACAGAGTAGAAGGTCAGCTGAGATCTCTAGGTGACCAGCCAAAGCCCACCAACAGGCTACCTGTCCCCTGTGAGTCAGTGAACTATGCTTCATGGAAGTCCAATATACTAATGTCTTCATATAGCTGGTGGCTGTTGTCAACCCTCAGAACCCTTCACTCATCCCAACAGGTCCCAGGAAAGAAACTATGCTTGCTCATTGTGTCATACAAAGTCCCCCCCCCCAGGGAACTAAGTGTCCAATATAGGCTCTGTAAAGGGCTAGGGGGTGGGGGTGGCGGAGCACAGGGGCCACACTGCATGCAGAAGCACCCAGAGACCAGCCATGGAAGGAAGCCTAAGGGGCAAAAGGGAAGAGACTTGCAGAGCCCAGAGACAAAGTCCCGCAGATGCTGCCCACTGGGAGCTGGGAAGATGGAGAATGCAACAACATAGGAATGGGGAAGAAGCAGACTAATTACTTCTCTCCTCCCATAACCAGAGCACCCGCTGGAAACCTCTTGGCCAAACACAGCCAGAGGCTAAGGCCAAGGCTGGGAGTTTTTCCCAGGGGAAACTATGGTCCAGAACAGAGGTCGGTGAGGTCAGGGAGGGGGATCTAAGAGACAGCATGATCCACACAAAGTCTCAGAAAATGATTGGGTAGGGTATTATTGCTACTGCTCTTTTGAGACCAGATCTTGCTATGCGGCTCAGACTGGTCTCAGGTTTCTGGCAATCATTCCAGTTCTGCCTCCCAAGTTCTGGGATTATAGGCATGTGCCACCTAAGGGATGTGTGCTCAGGAACAAGCTCGATAAGCAGGCTATAATCCTCCGATGGTAGCGACAAGCCACCACAAATCTGAGGGCTTCAAGCCACATGTGTTTACTTATGTATCGTTTTATGGTTCTGAAAGCCAGGAATCTGAAAGGGAGATCAGAGGGCTGAAGTCAGGGTTGTGACCCCTCTCCAAGCCTTGGAAGGAACTCCTGCCCAGACCTCTCCCAGCTCTGACGGCCATTTGTGTCCCATAGCACCTCAGGCAAGTCTTACTGTACCTTTCTGTGGTGATGGACTCCAGGCCTCCACATATTCGAGACAAGGGCCCCACTGTAGAACTGCATCCTGAGCCCTCTCTTTACATTTTGTTTTATTTCATTTTACTTTTGAGGCAAGGTCTCATGTGTCCTAGGTCGGCCTCTGGCTTCCTATGTGACTGAGGGTGACCTTTGAACTTGTGATCTTCCACCTTCCAAATGCTGGGATTATGGGCATGTGCCACCCTACCTCATTTGTGTGGTGCTGGAGATAAAACCCAGGCTCTGTGCCTACTGGGCAAGCAGTCTACCAACTAAACTACATCCTTATTTGTGACACAGGGTCTCCCTAGGCTGATCAGGCTGACCTTGAACTCACCCTGCAGACAAGGAAGACTTTGATCTTGAGACCCTCCTGCCACCGCCACCAAAGCAGCTGGGATTATAGGCTTGTCCCATCAGGCCTAACTACATCTTACTTTTGAATCTGACCCTCCTGCCTCTATCTTCAAAGGACCCTGGGATTATCCTGGGTAGTTCAGGATCAACTCCCCATCCCAAGCCTCAAGCAAGATCCTCCATTTCAGCATATCTGCCCAGAGCCCCTTTGGCCATGTAAGATAACGTTTCAGGTTCCCATGTATAGGACATGGGTATTTGGAGGACTTCATCCACCTACCACACCGACAGAACCGCTCTCCAGTGCCTTGGCCCTTGCTGCTCATCTCTTTCCTATCCAGGGGACGTCCCTGGTTCCTCAGACATG
This sequence comes from Ondatra zibethicus, assembly GCA_004026605.1. Taxonomy (NCBI): domain Eukaryota; kingdom Metazoa; phylum Chordata; class Mammalia; order Rodentia; family Cricetidae; genus Ondatra; species Ondatra zibethicus. Next base: position 23,056 of record PVIU01020769.1, on the reverse strand, counting down.
GTAACTGTTCTTCTAAATCTGGGCTTCATTCCTGCTGGGCTGCTCCCTGGCCATCTTGGAACTGACACTCAGGTCCGGCCTTAAATAATTTTCTGTAAGGTCTGGGAGTGCAGCTCAATGGTACATTCCAGTGCCATAAAACACAATAAGGGCATCTCTGCAAGGGCACCCATAGCCTCCCAGTCTCTGAGGGTCACTTCCTCCTCAGAGCTGCATCTCCCAATGGGATTCCCACTGCCTTATCTTCCTGTTGGCTCCAGTGTGGCCAACAGCTCCAGGGCAGCTGTGCTCCATGGCCTGGTAGAGTCCAGCATCCAGAAGGTACCCACCCGCAGCAGCACAGAGTTTAGGCTCTTGCCCTCTGCTTACCCCAGGCCTGAGAACTCTTCCCCTCCTTCTCTGTTTCACTTCCTACTATATGACTCTTCCATTTCCTAGTCACTTCTTACTTGAGGGGAACAGAAAACCCCAGGCCTGGCAGTTCTTCCCCGGGAAGAGAAGGAAATGACTCACATAGCCATGCCTGCAAGGTAGAGGCAGAGGGTCACACTGCCAACCCCCTGAGTCAGGACCAGATTCCTGGCAAGACTTCTGCTCCCATGACCCTCCTCCACTCCTTCGTCCACTGCCTGCCTCTTATTCCAAGGGCCCCAGAATGTTCTAGGCAGACCCCTTTGTTGATGGTTGAAGAAGTCGAGGTCTGGGGAGAGAGAGCCTCCCCTAGGCACTTAGCACCTGTATTCGGGGCCCCATTCTGGGACACTAGCGTCCACTTCCTTCTAGCACAGACTTGGAGGAGCTGAGGGGCAGGAAGCATGGGTGTTAAGGTCAGCACAGACAGCCCAGGCCTCGCTGAGGCCAGCCTGGCGCCAATGGTCCAGAGATGATGTTACTAGAGTTTACGAACCTCCTGCAATGTACAGGGTCCACCCCTTCCCTGAATAGCAGGGGGAAAGGCCACGCCTTCCAGCTCCCTGAGGCTCTCAGCTCTCTCTAGACACACACCTTCTTCCCTCATACTCTCCTAGGAACTGCAGGTCAGTGACACTGGGACCCGGGATGGGTGGCAGGGGAGGTCAGAGCTGAGACACCATGGTGATGGTCACGGACATGGCCTCTACCACCACGAGACAATGGAAATTTTCCATTCTTGAAACTTAGAATAGAGGCAGGAATTGATCTCTGGGTGACCTACTTCCGAGTCTCCAGGTGGCCTTCCAGCATGCACAGCACACACAGCTGCTCGGGGCCCTCGCTTCAAGGAGCCGCTGTGTGGTTTGAAATTCTCCCATCTCTATCACAAAATTCCTTATTTATATATAAAAAAATAGAGACCCGCAACTCTGATTTACACTGAACCCACAAGCTATGAAGCCAGCCTGTGTACAGAGTCTCTCAATCCCCACCCCAGCCACCCTCTAAAGTGACCGGCATCTGTGAGTTCTAGAGTGAGGGGCTAATCCCCAGATTAAGATGTCTGGGATTTCCTAGGAGCCTACTGAAGGCAGCATCAGTGCTAGAAGGGCTTTCAGACTGCAGTGAGCTGGAGGGAATGTTTGGAGGAGCCTTTAACTCAACCCCAGAGCAGCTGGTGGGGCACAGGAAGTATCAGGAAAGAACTGGAATTTGGGGCCACACAGATTTAGTTCAAGTCTTGGCTCTGATCCTTACCGTCTGGGTGATTCAGGGAGGTTACTAAGTATCTCCGTGTCACAGTTCATTTGTAAAACGAGGGTCACAATTACACCAACCTTGGAAGTTGGGAGGAAGATTAAATGAGATAGTGTGTCTAAAGCGCTTGGAGCGGAGCCAGGCAAATGGTGCGCTCTCAATGAAGGTGACTGATTGTGGTCGGTGTCTGGGCTCATTCTCAGCTGCACCACTTAATCAAAGGTGAAGTGGACCTCTCTGTGCCTCGATTCCCTCATCTGTAAAATGGCAATAGTCTGAGTGTCCCCATGGTGCTTTGGGAGCATGAGCACCAGTATTCCAGGTGTCCTCCCAGCCTCCTGGGGGTCTCATTCCCCTGTGCCCACTTTCATGCCAGCCTATGTGGGTATGAGGGGAAGTCATTTTGGGGCTTGCCTTCCCCACTTAGACCAGAGTCTGGTTCAACTGAGCGACAGATATAAGAGAGAGAGGCAAAGAAACTTGGTTCCTAGAGTGAGTCGCTCACACCCTAGGGCAGTGGCCACTGTACCCTGATGTTATCTCTCCTCTTTCCCCAGATCAGTTCCTTCTGGAAGGATGCAGAGGCTAACAGAGCTGCCCGCTGCTTTGGGCACCTTCTTGGGCCTGCTGGCAGCGGCAGCAATGGCAGGCCCTCACCTTCCCCAGCTGGACACCCCCAACAGGCTGCCTGTCCTCCAGCGCCAGAAGAGAGACTGGATTTGGAATCAAATGCATATAGATGAAGAGAAAAATGTCTCACTGCCCCACTATGTGGGAAAGGTAAGCCTTGGGCTCCAGGGTGCTGGAAGCTATCAACAACTGGACCATAGTCATGGCCTTTGTAGCAAAGACGGTGATGAATACAGGAGTGGCTGTCACTAAAGGGTGACAACAGCAAAGACAGATGTGGTGGAGGTGGCAACCATAATGGTAATAATGGTGAAGGTGACAACCATGCTGATTCTTCTGATAGGAAAGAGGAAGGTGATGGTAACGATGGTAATAGTGATAGTCATGGTGGTGATGGTGATGATGGGGGTGGTGATGATGGTGGTGGTGATGATGGTGATGGTGGTGGTGGCAGTGCGGTGGCGGTAGAGGTAATAGTGATAGTAAAGAAGGTGAGGGAGTTATTGACTGTGTTGGTGATGGTGATGGCAGTGGTGATAGTGATAATGGAGAAGATGCTTTTCATAGTAATAATAATTGCAGTGGTAATGTCAGCGATAATAAAGGAAGAGATAATAAAGATAGTGATGGTGAGACAGTAATGGTAATCGTCATGGTAATAGCGAAGGGGAAAGTGAGGGAGTTAATGCTGCTACTGGTGGTAATGGTGGTAGCAGGGATGACGGTGAGTGAAGGTGGTGGTGGTGGCAGTAATGATAGCCATTGTGGTTATAGTAAAAGGGAAGGTGAGAGGCTATGGTGGCAATGAGAGTTGTAATGGTGATGATGGTCATGATGATATCATACGGCGACCATAGCCGTGATAGTAAAGGGGAAGGTGAGGAAGTTAATGGTGGTAGGAATAGTGGTAATGGTGGTGGCAGTGGTAATAATGACCATGGTGATGATGGAGGAGAAGAAGGTAATGGAAGTGGTGGCTATGATGGCTATGATCTGAATGAGGAGGTGATAGAATTTATGGTTTGGATCTTCAGAAGTCTCCCGAAGATTTGCTAAATTTGTTGTCAGTCTGTGGTGCTACAGGGAGTAGGGCTTAGAGGGAGGTTAGTAGCAATGTGCCCTCAAAGGTGGTATTGGGACTCCAATCCCCCACCGCACATGCTCTGCTTCCCAGATACCATGAGGTGAACAGACTGGCTCTGCCGTGGGTTTTCCACCACGTTGTTCTCCCTTTCCACAGGCTCAACACTAACGCTGCACTGCCTTTTGAAACGAAAGGTGTGCTCTTAGTTGTGAGCCTTCAAATTAGTGAATTAAAAATAAGTCAAATACTTTACAACAGGGTGATAGGAAAGAGGCCTTTAGGGCATCCCAGGAATCAGCAAGATGTCGCCCATCTCAGGTCCAAAGACTAGTTTGAGAAGAGAGCTCCAGAGCACCCTACACTCCCAGGACTGACTATGAAGTCATTTCCCTGGGATCGGGATGCTCCTCTCACTCCCACTCCGTGTTTAACCCATTAGGCACTCCAAGGCCACTGTGCTCATGATCTGAGATGGCCTGTTCATTCTGGAGTCAGCGTCGTACCTGCGTATCAGTCTCATTAGTTGGCGTGTGGGTATGAAACAGTTGTGGAGTCAGAGAGACTTCTACAAAAATTTTGAAGGAAAACATGGAAGGTCAGATAGCATGGTAGGCTTGGAGTCTGTGAAAACATCCCCCGAGAAGATGCTCTATGAATCTAGGAGAATGAAGGTGAATCTCTAACAGAGATCCCAAAACGTGAGATATGCCAGCAACGCAGAAGGAGACCAGGTCAAGGGAGAAGCCATGGAGGCTGCAAAGAGACAGAGCACTGGGTACAGACTGCCTAAGCCCTTTGGATCTCACATCATTACGCCTTGTACCCTAGATGCTAGAAATGAAGCTATAAGATTCGACTTTTTTCCATGCTAGATTTCTATCATTCTTGAGTCCAATTCTTCCTTTTTTTTTCTCTTAGTTTATTTTATATGTTCTGTGATAAAATATCCTGGCAAAAGCAATGTCAGGGAGAAAAGGTTTATTCTGGCTCGCAGTTCAAGGATGCAGTCCATCACAGAGGGGAAGTCAAGGCAGCGGGAGGTTAAAGCAGCTGGTTATATCACATTCACAATCAAGAACTAAGCAATGGATGCTTATTCCGCTCACTTTCTCTTCTGTGTACAGTCCTGGACCTCTGCCCAGGGAATGGTACCAATCACGATGGGCGGGTAGTCCCCTATCAGTTAAAAACAAGAAAATCCCTCAAAGACAAGCCTAAAGGCTCTCCTGACATGGACAATCCCTAGCAAGTGAGCCTAGAGGTTTGTCTCATGAGGAATTGTAGATCCAGAGAAGTTGGCAATAAGCACCCCACACTTTCTCCCTTATGAGACAGGAATGTTTGTCCTGTGCCATTGTAGCTTGGAGTATGTAGCGTGGTTTTTCTTTTACAAAGGCTCAGAAGCTTCCCTGAGTCTCAGAAGACACTCTTGTAAACACTGCAGGAACTGCAGCTACTGCAGGGACTCTTGCAGTTGGGTTAATTCCATAGTGTTTTGAGACAAACATGAGCCCTGGGAGTGAGAGCCAGAATGCTCTTATTCAGGGCTGGCGAGATGATTCAGCAGGTGAGGGTACTTCTGTATGAGTCTGACAACTTGAGCGCAAAGGTGGCAGGAGAGAATGAACACACACATCTGCCCTGCGAAGTTTATTTGCATGTTTATGGCCCAGAAAGATGACTCAGTGGACAAAGGCACTCGCCATCAAGTCTAACCGCCCAAGCTCAGTCCCCAGAACCCATGGGGTAAAATGAGAGAAAGAAACAACTCTCACAATTGCCTCTGAGGTTGATGCATGCGCACACATGTGTTCACACACACACACACACACACACACACATTAATTGATTAATTGAAACAGAATGTTATAGTTTAGGTAATGTGCTAAAGGTTGTGGCCCCAGTGAGGATGGTGAAATATTTCAGAGAGAAACCTAGGAGAAGAAAGAAGTTAGGTCATTAGGGATATTCCTTAGAAGGAGATAGGGGCACCTTGGTCTCTCTTCTCTTCCTTTTCTTCCTAAATGTCATTGGTGAACCAACTCCCTTCACCACAGGTCAAGATGCAGCGCCTGCACGACCCCAGGTGGTGATGGTTGGGGTCACTGTGGCAGTGGCTATGACAATTGTATTACTTTCACATTTCTTCCTCCTTTTCTTCTTTTCCTTTATTCCTCTCTCATACAATACATCCTGACAACACCCTTCTCTCCCCACCCTCTCTCCCCCAGATCCATTGCTCTTCCATTGCCCTTCCGAAAAGAGCAGGCCTCCCAGGGATATCAACCAAACATGGGATAACAAGACGCAATAAGACTAGGCATAAACCTTCATATCAAGGCTGGATGAGGCAACTCAGGAGGACAATAAGGGTCCCCCAAGCAGGCAAATAGTCAGACACCCCTTCACTCCCACTGTTAGGACCACCACAAGAACACCAAGCTACACAACCGCAGCATGTACGCAGATGGCCTAGTGCGGACCCATGCAGGTTCCGTGATTGCTGCTTCCGTCAGCCCTGCTTAGTTGATTCTGTGAACCTTGTTCTCCTGGTGTCCTCCATCCTCTGGCTTCTACAGTCCTTCCTCTCCATCTTCTGTAGGGTTCCCTGAACCCTGTCTAGTATTTGGCTGTGGGTCTCTGTATCTGCTCCCATCAGCTGATGGGTGATGCTTCTCTGCTGTCTATCAGGCTAAGCCCTGAACTATAACAGAATATCATTAGGAATCATTTCATTGACTCTTTGTTTTTTGTCAGTCATATTTGGTTTTACCCTAGGTCTCTGAGCTGACCAGCTTCCAGGCAGTGTGTCAGGCATGGGCTCCCTCTTGTGACTTGGGCCTCAATTTGACCAGCCATTGGTTGGCCACTCCCACAAGCTCCAGACCACCATTGCCTCAGTGCATCTTGCAGGCAGGACAGGTTTGGGGTCATAGGCTTTGTGGCTGTGTTGGTGTAAACGTCCCACCACTGGGAGCCTAGGCTGGTTACAAAAGATGGCTCGTTCAGGTTCCATATCCTTCACAACTAGGAGTCCTTGCTAGGGTCACCCTCATAGCTTCCAGGAAATTTCCACTGCCCTAGGTTTCCACGCCCATCTCTCACAGTACTCTCTTCCTCCATCCTTCCCTCCCCAGCCTAATCCCTCCTGTTCCTATACCCACATGTATGGGTCTCCACACACTTGCCCCCAGTCCACGCACCAAATCTATTCTATTTCCCCTTCCCAGAGAGATCCATGCATCCCCCATAGACCTCTCCTCTTTATCTAACTTTGTAGGGCCAGTGGGTTGTAGTGTGAGTATCCTTTCCTTAACACACCCCACAAAGAGCATCTCAAAGGAGGAAGGATTTGCTTTGGCTCACAGAATAAGCAGGGATACAGTCCATTACATCAGGGAAGGCATGTGGCTTAAGTGTGAGGAAGGCGTCTACAATGTGTTCTCAAGTCAGGAAGCAGAAAAGGACAGGATGTAGGGACCCGCTGTAAAACCTCAAGGGCCATCCTGGTGATCCACTTCCTCCAGCAAGGAAATTCCTAAAGATTTTACAGTCTTCTAAAACAGTGCTATCAGCTGAGAACTAAGGGTCCAAATCCATGAGCCTACGGGAGTCACTTCATTTTCAAGCCGCACTATTAGTGAAGGGAATGAGGAGAGATGAGAGTTGTCCTATTTAATGTTCTATTGTTGTGAAGAGACACCATGACCACAGCAACTCTAATAAAAGAAAACCTTTGATTGGGGCTTACTGTTCCCGCCACTATTGTCATGGTGGGAAGCATGGCAGCACACAGGCCAACATGGCGCTGGAGAGGTAGCTGAGAGTCCTACATCTGGATCTGCAGACAGCAGGAAGAGAGAGACACTGGGCCTGACTTGACCATCTGAAACCCCAAAGACCACCCCAATGACATACTTCCTATAAGAGGCCACACCTACTCCAAGAATGCCACACTTCCTAAAGTTGCTCTAAGTATTCAGATAGATGAGCCTCCTGTTCAAACCACTGCAAGAGTAAAGGCCATTACAGAGATGGCAGTGATCATGTTGATTCAGCGGTCGAGGTGGATGTGATGATTGTCAAAGGAATAGGTGGTAGAGGTGGTGATTGTGGTAATGATGGCAATGATGGTAACAGTGAAGGAGATGAGAGAGGTGGTAATGGTGGTGGTTATGGAAACATGGTGGTAGTGACGGTGGTGGGTAGTCCCGATGAAGGAGAGTAAAAAATAATGGTTGTGGTGAGGCATGTATCTGTGGTAGAAGCAGCAGTGAGCATGGCTCACTTTCTCTCACATTGTTCTCTGCAGAGTAGAAATCAGTAAGAAGGCCACGCTGTGCCAAGGCTGAGGAGATCAGCCTGTCCTGAGGGTTCAGAGCTAAGGGAACAACTAAAAAGCTGCATTCAATGTTTCCACTTGAGAAAGCAGGAAAGGTCTGAGCGGCTGTCTGCAAAGTCACACAGGTGACAATGCTGATCACCCAGGCCACGGTTTGCCAACCCTGGTCTTGGGCTCTGAGTCTCCTCAAAAACAAAAAACAAAAAACAAAAAACAAAATCCTTTAATCCCAGCACTCAGGAGGCAGAGGCAGGTGGATCTCTGAGTTCGAGGCCAGTCTGGTCTACAAGAGCAAGTTCCAGGACAGGCTCCAAAGCTACAGAGTAACCCTGTCTTGAAAAACCAAAAAAAAAAAAAAAAAAAAAAAAAAAAAACTTTTCATCAAGCATAGTTGTATAAACCTGTAATCCCAGCATTCAGGATGCCAAAGCAGAAAGATCAAGGGTTCAAGACTAGCCTGAACTAATTCCTTATCATGAGGTGTTTGACCCAGGACTGTCCTCTGGGGAGGTCAGTGTCAAGGCCTGTAACCTCACTGTCCAACTCTAAACTATGACCCATACAAGCTCATCCTCCGAGAGCTTGAAGACAATCTAAATGAGTGATGACTGTTCTCATAATGTCAAATTGTCATAGGCATCAAACTCACCCATTCTAATTCAAATGATTGACCCTCGTCCTGGGATTTCACATGCAATGAGAGGTCAATGACTTAAGCATTTTAAGAGCTGTCTGTGAGAAGAAAGCTCTGACATGAAATCTCACCACGTAACCTCTTTGAATCCACACACCAGCTGTGAGACGGACCAAACAAAAGCAATGGAGGAAAAATAAACAGCTCCACGTCCTAAACTGTGTGCTAGAAAAACAGCACTGAGCAAAAATATAGGATAGTAGGGCTGTACGAATATCTGCCTACAGACCAAATATGGCCCTCTGCCTGGTCTTATAAATAAAGTTTTATTGGAACACAGTCACATTAATTAATTTACTAATTGTCCATGGCTGCTTTCATGTTATAATGGCAGCATGGAGTAGCTGTGACCAAGACCATGCAATTCAAAGAGCCAAAACTGTTTTCTCTCTGGCCTTTCACAGAACTCATTTACCACCCTCTACCTGGGTCTAGAGCAGGTCACTCTCTCCACTCTCTCTATGCCTAAAGAACTTTTCTGCAACAGGTTATAAAGATATATAAAATAGGAATACAAACCAAACATTTACTGATAATAAATCATAAAGAAATTAATTTTTTAGCCAATTCTTTGGTATACATATAACTTTATGAGGTATTTAAAAATTGCATAATAATACTTATGCACTTATTTATTTTTGCATAAATAATTGAGTCTTAAGCTAGGCATAGTGGTGCTCGTTTACAATGCCAACACTGGGAAGGCAGAGACAGGCAGATCCCTGGGGCTTATGAGCCCAGCCAGCCTAATGCATTTGGAAAGCTTCAGGCCAGTAAGAGACCATGCCTCAGAAACACACCCATGTTGTCCTCTGGCCTCCACACATATGCACACACTTGTGCACGTATACCCATTCCCCACACCCCTCACATACACATGGACCCACACACAAAATTTTAAAAATCCTTGGCTGAACATTTAATCCTCTAATCATAAAGCATATTGGATTCGGTGTTTTTCAGAACAGATGTGTGGTCTATTGTCTCTCTATCTGTCTGTAACAGGCTCTCACTTTTGGCCCAGACTGCCCTGGAACTCACTATGTAGATCAGGATGGCCTCAACCTCACAGACATTTGCCTGCCTTTATTTCCAGAGAACTGGTGTTAGAGGCGTGAGCTACCCCAGCTCAATATTTTGACTCTATAATAGTCAGTGTAAGAACACTGGTTTGCGTAAAAACATAGCACAAAAAGGCAGAAGTATGTTTAGGATCATTTTGGAAATTCTGTTCTAATTCAAAGATAAAATTAATTTAACTACTTTTTAATGAAACTCAAGCCAACAGCTCAAAAAGAAATTTTAAAATCAACTATTCTGACACAACCTAATTAAAATACATACTAATATGACTCTTAGAGGCTGAGGAGTGACGGCAGGAAGATGTCTGTCTATATTACAAGGCCTGGTGGCACACACCCTTATGCTACTGCTCAGGAGGCAGAAGTAAGGGAATCTCTGTGAGTTCAGGGCAACCTGGTCTACATAATGAGGTCCAAGACAGCCAAGGCTACACAGTGAGACCATGTCTCAAAGATAAAATAAAAATAAATTATTATGTAAGGTTATATACCCATATATAGAGATATGAAATTCCTATTTGATACACATATATATAATCATATCATATAAGGATATAAAGGTCTCCTTTTTTATCATCATTTCTGTAAGAGCAAGAAACTTTGTGTCATAGTATAATCACTGTGGCCCATACAATAGCCTCAAATCTGAGCCAAGTGTTCCAGGTGTCACTCACTGGTGTTTTGTGACACATGACGTGTGCAATGCACAATGCCCAGTGCATGTGGTGTGTGTTGAGAACCAAGGAAGCAGTGAATTTCATGATGCAGCACAGGCAAGCACTGCTAGAAAAACCGTCACGCGCTGGGGGGTGAATTACTCTTTGGTCATTGTGAGTCAAGAGGTCATTCAGCATTGCCGGTTTTTCACAACTCACACGTTTAGGCATAAGACCTCACAGGAAGTTGAAGACCATGGTTTAAAAAACTGAGATATAGAGAAACAGCATGTATCAAAGAATCTCATAAACAATGGGGATGGGGGTGTTCTGGCAAGAGAGAGACAGACTGAAGAGGACCTTTTGACATGAGGCACAAGTCTGGACAGGGCACCAGAATTGCCTCCCTGACTCCAGCTAAAGGAAATAGGTGGAGTCATATAGGAAGTGTCTGCTAACGGCTCCACCCACAGCCAGCTGACTGGGCATCTGGCTGGTCAGGCTTTCAAGAATGGCTTTTTTTTCCCCGGGTGATGTAAATACTGCCACCTGACCAGAAGGAAAGATGCATGCACGCACGTCAAGAATTACACAGTGAGCCCTGTGTCATTGAGGGAAATACCATAACCCAATTATGACTTTCCCAATGGGATAACTGGCCATGAATCACTCTCCAAGGAGAATGGCTAGTACTGAGCAGAATCGGAAGGATGACTCAGGAAAGGTAGAGGCCGATGCCAAACAGCACAAGGCTTGGGGGCATGGGGTGACTGATGGTCTGTGTCTTGTGATGACAGAACTTACTTGGTACCCAGCACAGGGATAGAGGAGCAGAGGAACCACGTGTGATTCCCCACCCTCATTAAAACAAGAGTCTGTAGGAGACACAAACACAGGACCTCAAGGGTCCTCCTGTGACTCTGAAGACACAATCTGAAGGAAGTGTGTGTTTATGGAGGTCAGAGTCTGGAGCTATGGTTTGTAAACCTCGATGAACAATGGAAGCCAGCTGGGAGCAGCCTGGCAGGGGAGCCGTTGGCATTGTTCCATCCAAACACAATGATATTAGAAAAGGGGAGGAGCAAAATCCTTAGCCCCAGTTCAGCGGTGAGAAAAACAGAGAAATGCAAATGGAAGGGTGCTCCTCCAAACTGTCAAGGTCATCAAAAACAATAGAATTCTCAGAAACCGTCCCAACCAAAATAAGCTGTGAAAACATGGTAACAAAATGCTGAATGGTGTCCTGAAAGACATCTTGGGGTGGCTGGAGGGGTGAGGTGGGGAGGGGAGAAGAGTGATGGACAGACATAGACATTAGCTAAAAACAAGGGGATGTGTATAAGCTATCTATGTTAATCAATAATGCTTCTTCTGTTTTGGCTCCCTTTGCAACAAGGGCGCACACTAATGTAAGATGTGGTGCTGAGGAGAAGGGGAGCAGGTGCCCAGGAACTCAGGGTACTGGTCTCGTTTTCTTTAAGAAGAGCTGTAAAACTCATGTCTGTTTAAACAAAATGGGTCAAGCATGGAGGTGCAGGCTATAATTCCGGTGCTCTGGAGACGGAGGCAAAAAGATGGAGAGTTCAGTACCAGCCTGGGTTATATAGCCAGGGAGGGAGGGAGGGAGGGAGGGAGGGAGGGAGGAAAAAGGAAGGAAGATGGGGGGAAGAGAGGGAAAGGAGTAAAATATAAATTGGAGAGAAGGGCACCCCTGAAATCTGCACTGTTCCAGTCCGTTTCCAAGTTGATTTGCTTCTACTCTGCTCCTTCGCAAAGATCCACAGGTTCCCATTAAGACCAGTGTCTCAGCTTAACCTGGGCCCTGCCCGAGGTGTCAAACTGTCCCTCTCCTCATCCCCTACTGTCCCCACATGCCACAGGTTACAGAGCTGGAACATGGCTTTTTGCCGCTGTCTAGCTATTCATTATCTGTCCTGCTCATTGGGCCCACCTGGCCCCTGCACGCCTCCATCCCTGCTCCAGGATCTCTGCTAGTCCTCGCTGCTGCCTGCCTCCCTCCTCCAGTGCCTACTCGAGGGAAGGGGTCATCCCTCTGTGCTTCTACCCTTTCACCTTCCAGGATCTTCTCTGGGCTACACCATCTGGCTTCACGGCCTTCCACCCAGCTGTCACCCCTCACTAAGTGCTCCAATTATCGAACAACTGCTGTGCTCTAGACCTCATGGGATTGGTCCACACCCTTCTGGAATCTCCTTCTCCCCTGAGGCTAACGGTCTTGACCTCCTGGCCACTCTCCATTCTCCTCCCACCTTAACAGATCCTTACTGGACACCTGCACACAAAGGCTTTGCTCCATCTGTCCCCCAAAAGCTGCCCTCCTGAGATGCCAGCCTCCCACTGTAAGCCTCAGTTCTGAGAGCCTGTGAGATCTATGGGTTCCATAGTATGCCTGATACATGGGATACCTTGTGGTGTGTCCAATTTCTGTCTTTGCAAGTGGAATTCTAGTTTTTGTCCCTCTAGCCTTCTAGAAAAGTACTATTTTGAGCTCATGAAGTATTATAACCTTATAGATTATAATATCTATATCCTCTCTCCTCATATCCTCTAGTTGTAAAACTGGACTATTCAGCACTCAAAGTCTCTAATATCTTTTGGCTTGCGTGTCTGTCATTCACCTCAGTACTGTCCAGAGCAAGGGGCTGGGCATACATTGGCTTCCCTTAAGTTACTGATAGCATATGTTATACAGAAAACTGGCTCAGTGGTCTCAGAGCACAGGACATCCTGAGTTAAACAAAGCTCACTGGGGTTCTGTCCTGCAGATTAGACACTGCAAATCGCCAAGAATAGAATATTTCACGCATCATAATTCCAGAAGCAAATTTCCTGGGACCAGTGCTTGCTGCATTGATAAATGTCTGACAACTGGCTTTGCAGGAAAAGCGCGGATGTGTAGAACTCACCAATTTCTGTAGTGTAAAATACTCAGCCTTCAAGTTGATGATGGGCGCCCCTGCAGGCAGAGTTAGTACAAGATGTTCAAGACCATTCGCCATTTAGCATCGCCGCGATGCTCATACAGAAGACACAGGAACCTCAAGAAAGTGGTTACATGCAGTAACACAGTTAGAAACACGAATTCTGAGTATCTGCAATCTTTGCTTCTAATGTGTCTTTGCTAGTGTTACCTTTCTGTTGCTGTCACAAAAGCAACTTCTGGAATGGAGGACCTCCCTGGGCTCATGGTTTGAAGGTACAGCCCATCATGGCAAGGGGTGAGGACAGCAGCAGCACCCACAGTCAGGAAGCAGAGATGGATGCAGCTGCTTCACTTACTATCACCTTTTTATACAGTTCAGTACCCTAGTCCATAGGGTGATGACACCCACATTCAGGTGGACCTTCCTATTCCTGTTAGTGCTCTCTAGAAAAGCCATAGCAGACACAGCCAGAGGCCTGTCTCCTAGGTTGACAAACCATTCGTAACAATGATTTGTTTCATTGTATGTTCAGATAATTCGATTGTTCATGTGGTCACATTTAATAGCCAGATCACAGATATTCCCCAATTCTAGCCAAGTCTTCAAAGCCATATTGATATCAGCCAGCTCCAGTATTTCACTGGCATGTATCCCGTTTTTGCATGGGACAACAAAAGAAGCCAAGGTTTCCTGGCACCCATTTCCAAATGGTTGGCTCTACTCATTAGTGAAAATCAACCTTAGAAATTCAATTAGCTCCATTTGACAGATGAGGTAATCACAATCTTTGTCATCTAAGGGGCAATGAAAACTTTTATTCTCCGGTGGAAAGTGCCTTGCTGGGCTCCGGGCATCATCCTAGGCATTGCGCACAGCTAAGAAATGCTAAACACTCCTTGCCATAACCTGGTGAAGAAGAACTCACTGGTGACCAGTCAGAAGTTCTTGTCTAAAACCTCATTGTCACAGTTAGAATCCATACTCAGGACTACGCACATGTGTGCACATACATGCACACATGCATACAGACATCCCCACATGCATGCACACACACAAACATCCACATTCGTGTGTGCACACACAAGTGCAGGCAGCCATACTTCCCATTCCCAACTCCTGTTGTCTGTTCTTTCCCAGATCAAGTCCAGCGTGAACCGTAAGAATGCCAAATATGTGCTCCAGGGAAAGTATGCTGGCACGATCTTCCGGGTCGATGCTGACACAGGAGATGTGTTTGCCTTTGAGAGATTAGACCGGGAAAAGGACTTTGAGTACTTCCTTACTGCCCTCATTGTGGACAAGGAGACTAACGTAAACCTGGAGCAACCTTCCAACTTCACTGTCAAGGTTCATGATGTAAACGACAACTGGCCTGTGTTTACACACCAGGTATTCAACGCGTCTGTGCCCGAGATGTCGGCTGTGGGTATGTACTAGTCTGCCCTCTCTCTCCTGCTCTCCTGAAACCAGCGTGAAAACACCTCTCACATCAGCCACCTCACTGCTCAGGGTCAGGCGCCAGCAAGTTCAAGGAAGTGGTTGTGATGCTATGGTGCCTCTTCACATGATTTCAAAACTTGTCCCTAAAGGTTAACCTCTAATCTAGCCCCACACTAAACCTTGTCCCTAGTCACAGATGGGTTCTGATCCTTATAACGTGTTAAGCACTGACCCTCCTTATAGTCTGGGCCCTGACCCTGACTCCAGAGTGTGTCATCACACGCTGGCTTATATACTAGCCTGTACTCATCCTGTTTCCAGAAGAGACAGGAACACTGCTTAGCGCCCTGCCGCCAGACTCTTTTGAGGGAACCCTAGAACTGCAAAGGATGAGAAATGTGATCCCCACCCATCTGGAGGCTTTCCAGTCCCTCATTCTCTCACCTTCAGAAGGGGCAAAATCAGCCAGAACCCTCCTAAGTTTCTCTCTCAAACCCAAACATCTGCCACTCTTCCTTTCTCCCACAAGGCATAAACTACCTGTTCTCTCTGCAGCCTTCGTGGCTGATCTGGCTAGGCCTACCGTTGCTGCCACTTCACCCTTATGATGGCCCCTCTGGCACAAAGCAACCTTTCTTCCCTTATCCTGGGTGGTAGGAACAGCAGAATCCCATCCACATCTACCAGGGAATGCGGTGAGGGCCTCTCGTGAGCAGACACACCAGAACTCTCTCTCCACAGGGACCTCTATCATCCGTGTGACAGCGGTAGATGCAGACGACCCCACTGTGGCCGGCCACGCCACTGTCATGTACCAAATCGTAAAAGGAAATGAGTATTTCGCCATTGATAATTCTGGTCTGTATGACTAACCCTTTTGGGAGGGCACCTATTGGAGGGATTTGGGGACATGAATATTGCAGGTGCCAATGCAGAGGGGAGTCTAACCTGACAGGTGTCACCAGCCATTGGTCCGGGGAAGGAATACATAATACATGTAAAGACATATTGAGATGGCTTAGGGGAGGAAGCAGACAGCTGCCCAAGGCATGCACTCAAGTCCAGAAAGAAAATTAGGGTCTTTTCACCCAAGAGAAGACCAGGCCTCAGCAATAAATGCTGGTTGGCAGGAACATGTTTCATCAGATTCGAACCCTACACGGCAGCTCAGCTCTACAGTCCTTGGCCAAGTCAATTCATATCTATGCGCCTCACTTCCTTTGTCCAGAAAATAGGAATGTGCCTAGTCCTTTGTGCTGTAGCTGTGAAATTTGAATTCGATTATGCATAGACACAGCCATGCCACATAGGGCTTGTGTGTGTGTGTGTGTGCCTTGTTAAGAGAAAAAGTTCAGACCAATTAAATTTTATCAAGTTTAATTTTGCAAAGAACAGCTCACAAATTGGGACACCCCAGAAGCCAAACAAGTTCAGAGAAACCCCAGGGCTGCCACATTGTTGGGTGATATTTATAGTGTAGGAAAGAAAAAAACACCCTGCAGTCTAGAAACAGCTCGGTTGGTTACAGCTGGGGTGTCTGCCTTATTCGAACAGCTTTGAACAGGTGGCTGCCTATGATTAACTGAAGCACAGCCGCTGTGATTGGCTGAGCATACTCCTAAGTTAGGGGTTTGGTGTATTTACACCCTACTACATTGCTGTTCATCACAGAACGATTCAAGTCTGCAAAGTACAGAAGGTTTCTCAGGCCAAATTTGGTTCAGTTTAACATATTTGGAAAACCGTAAGTCTTGAGTCTTGGAAGCAAGAAAGAAGGCCAGTTAGTCAAGCGAGGCACACTGTCTTCCAGAAGACGAGCAAAGACACAGGGCAACTGACACTTCTATGTGCACCAAGCTAGACGACACTAAACCATCATAGCTCTCTTGGCACTAAAATTTGTAGCCACTTCTGTATATGTCAAGACAGACATCATTAATCAAGTACAGCACTCTCAGTACTAAACCATGGCAAGGCAGACATCACTAATCCACCGAGGCATGCTCACTCTGAGCCTGGAACTGGCCTTATGGTATTTCTCAACATAAGGCTCTCTCTGGCTAGGAACAACGTTGGACCATACATTCGGCCAGCTTTTAGCCATACAGGGCAAGGTATGGAGGTAGTGGGCTACCGTCCTGAGGTTTTCAATCTCAGATATACTGTGGAGTCACCTGTTGGGACAATTTTTTTCAGGACTTATTTTCACAAAGGATAAAAACTTGGACAGAGAGACAAAGGCTGAGTACAAGATCGTGGTGGAGGCACGAGATGCCCAGGGCCTTCGGGGAGAGTCAGGCACAGCCACTGTGCTGATCACACTGGAAGACATCAACGACAACTTCCCCATCTTTACTCAGTGTAAGCCCCTCCCATCGAGCCTTAATAGACAGGGGCTGGCACAATCTAGACTCATGATTTGGGGGCTCTCAAAAAAGTATCCCAAACCTCTCTATATCTCCCCATATCCCAGGGTGCTTCTGAAGCCAAACTATGGAGACCCTACTCCATCCTTAATCGTTGCTACCAAGGTCACCCATTGATGACCATTGAGGGGTCCTATCACAGACCAAAAAAAAAAAAAATCACCCCTCTCCTGGTGCCACTACAGTGCTTCAAGTCTCACTGTAAGGTAGCAGCAATCTCACCCAGATCCCATAGGCTTAGGAAGCCTGGCCTTGAGACTGAGGGCCCAGCTATAAAATCCCAGGAAATGGGGATACAACCAAAGCCTGGCATAAACCTACCCACAACTCGATTTTCCCTTTAAAAACTGTCAAGAGCTTTTCCTGAGCTCCGGGTGAGACTGGGCAGGGAAAGTAAGTACAGATATCTTCATGGCGCCCCCTAGCTCTGCTATAAAGCTGGCCTCAGTTGCCCCCCCCCCAAATTATCTAGTTCTGAAGCTGCTTTGTTGTATATGGCATAAACTTCCTGAAGGCAAGGTTTGTCTTTCTTTTCTATTGATATTCCAAAGTACAGAATGAGCTTAGTAATTGCTTGGAGGGTTGACAGAAGGACAGACAGAAGTCAAGGCAGGCTACCTTGTTTTGGGACCTAGGATCCCATGGTCATAAGTTTCTTGCCTGCTTTCTGTAGCAAAATATTATATGACACCTAGATAAGGCCAGCACCTGCCAGTAGACCCAGCAGCAAGAGAGAGGCCTGAGAATGAAAGCTCAGTCCAGCCTGGGCATAGAGCAAGCCTCTATCTCAAAAGTCCAAAGGGTAAGGGTGTATCTCAATGGTAAAGTGTTTACCCAGCTGTGTGTGCGTGTATGTGTGTCTCTGTGTGCCTGTGTGTGTGTGTGTGTGCCTGTTTTTCTGTGTGTGTGTCTGTGTGTGTGCCTGTGTATGCCTGGGTGTCTGTGTGTGTGCCTGTATGTCTGTGTGTGTCTGTGTGTGTGTCTGTGTATGCCTGGGTATCTGTGTGTGTGCCTGTATGTCTGTGTGTGTCTGTGTGTCTGTGTGTGCCTGTGTGTCTCTGTGTATGCCTGTGTGTGTGTGTGTGTGTGCCTGTTTTTCTGTGTGTGTGTGCCTGTGTATGCCTGGGTGTCTGTGTGTGTGCCTGTATGTCTGTGTGTGTCTGCGTGTTTGTGTGTGTGTCTGTGTGTATCTGTGTGTGTCTATGCCTGTGATAATATGAAGGGACAATTGTCTTATCCATCTCATTAACTCTTTGTGGTTCTCTATGCCTATCAGCCTCATACACGTTTACGGTGCCTGAAGACATCCGTGTGGGCAACCCCTTGGGCTTTCTGTCTGTCGAGGACCCAGATGAGCCTCAGAACCGGATGACCAAGTACAGCATCATGCAGGGAGAGTACAGGGACACCTTCACCATTGAGACAGACCCCAACCGTAATGAGGGTATCATCAAGCCCACAAAGGTATGCAGATCTGCAGTACTGAACCCATTCACAGGCATCCAAAGGACACACTCAGGGACTGCTTCTGAGCCATAGGCCATTTAATGAGAACATTCTTGTGCAGCTCAGAGCCTGCAATGTGCTCATAGAGACTAATTCACCCTCTCAGGCTGAGTTGTTCCAGACATAGACCAGGAGCAAGGCTTTGGGTGTTAAATGTTTATTTGGGAAGTAATTCCTGGAAGCCTCCAGAGCAGTGACAGGTGGCAAGAAGGTAGAGATCACTGATAAGCAGGTACAAGTGGGGTCCCAGTCCCATGTGGGTAACATAAAGCCCAACTCAGAGTTGCAGCCTGAAGGTCAGGTGCTGGGGTAAGCAGTCACAAACCCTGCCGTGCTGACAGAGAGCACTTGTTCTAGTATCATTTCTGTTGTTAGGATGAAATAACCTTGGCCAAAAGCAACTTTGGAACAGGGTGTATTTGGCTTACAGTTCCAAGTTGAGTCCATTGTTAAGGGGCAGTCACAGTGGTAAAGGAACTTGAGGTGGCTGGTCACATCACATCAACAGTTCAAAGCAGAGAAAAATGAATGCACTCACACTTCCTGTCTACAGCTTCAGCTCTCTGCTAGCTTTTTCCTCCTACAGTTCAGGACCCAGCCTAGGGAGTGGCGCTGCCCACAATGGGCTGAGTCTGTCTACACTAATTAACAGTCAAGACAATCCCCAACAGAAAAGGCCACAGGCAACCTGATCTAGGCGATTCCTCGCTTGAGGTTCCCTTCTCAATGATTTCAAGTTATATGGAAAATTGATATTTAATACTCACCAGCACAGTCCCCCCCCCAGCATTATCTCCCTGTGTCCCAGCCAGTAGAAATCTCACAGCATATATGTAAAGAATGTGTACCAGAGGGCACAAGTGGCCATGGACAGTGGCTGCTGCTGGCAGCAAGCAAAATCAAACTGACTGCATCCAGAAGAGGAGAGGAAGGAGCTTTCACATTTTCAGAATGTTCAGGGAGAGGACTGGGAACACACGCATAGCCACCAGAATCCACAAAGCTCTCAGATGGTGGGAAAGATAGGCAGACAGACAAACGACAGAAAAAAATGTAGCCGGTATGTTCAGGACTGCGCAACAGTGCCAGTCAGGAAGCTGTTACCTCTGTCCAGAGCAGCTTCTGAGAGGTTGTCTCTTACTAGCAAACTCCTATTCATTCCTCAAGACAAATAGAAAGGAATATGCTAGGCAGACCAAGGAGAAGCCTCCTAAGCAAAACCATGAAAGGTGTTTCTTTGAACGGAACCGCTAGGCTACGATCCTGAGAGGACTGGGGCAATATGTGTCCTTATCGCTTAGAACAGGGCGGGGTACAGAGATGGGGCAGTAAAATGAAAAGGTCTACAAACAGTCCCCATCCTTGCTACCCATGCAGCCCCTGGACTATGAACTCATCCAGCAGTACACATTCTACATTGAGGCCACGGACCCCACTATCAGACTCGGGTACCTGAGCAGCACCGCAGGCAAAAACAAAGCCAAGATCACCATCAATGTCCTGGACGTGGATGAGCCGCCTGTCTTCCAGCGACGCTTCTATCACTTCCAGCTGCCGGAAAACCAGAAGAAACCTCTGATAGGCACTGTGGTGGCCAAAGACCCTGACAAGGCTCAGCGCAACATTGGGTAAAGAGGCGGTGGGCATGAGGTGCTAATGGTATGATGGCCCTGGCATGGGCATTCTTATGTCTAGTGGTCTGAGACTAAAGATCAGAGAAGGATACTGGCTTCTCCCAACATCTTCATGGAAAAATGCAGAGACTGGCCCCGGCTCTTTTCACTAACACCCTTGTCCTACCAGCTCCTAGTATGTCCATCTTGTCTGGTCAAGGTCATCCTCTGCTCTTTGAAGGACTTAAGACCATGACTCACATAGGTACCATCTGATGAGGCCTGAGATCCAAGAGAGCAATCAGCCATCAGCAATGGCATATCTGCAGCCCCATCACCAAAAATAGTTTAGAAATTAGTCTCCCAAAACACAAAGCCAGAAGGTGTTGCTTTTACGTGGCCTATCAAGAAATCTGTGGTTGCTCCTATACCCACCGAGTTCATGGGTGGTCTCAGTACGCACTCCTTCATGACCACACAATCACACGCCAATACACGGACGCTGCCTTTGTTGTTACTGTTTGTATTTTTTCTGTCATTTGTTTTGGATCATATCCTGCACATTTCATCACTACTTGTTCCTTGTTCATTTTCCATGGCTATAACTTCACACCATGGGCTGGATAATTTATGAATATCAGAGATCTCTTTATTTTAAGGATCTAAAGGCTTGGAAATCCAAGAGCATAGTGTCAGGATGTGATTGCCATTCAGTAGGGTCTTTCTTGCTGTGACACGGTGAGACGCAACGAGCTTGCCAGCATATGTCTTTCTCCTAAAGCCACAGATCCACCGTGTGGGCCCCACCCTCATGACCTAATCTAATCATTATTACCTCCCAAAAGCTTTATCTCCAAACACCACAAATATATGAATTTGTGGATACAGTTTCTAACACATGAACTTTGGAGGGTGTGGAATGGCACATTCCAACTGGTGTCCTTGCTCATCTACCCTAACTAGATGTCCCTCCTATACACTCTGGGACAAAGGGAATATATAGATCTGCTCAGACTTCTTGGAGTCACATAGTACTTGGTAGTAAGCATGAATTCTAGCCAATCTTATTTTACTGCACACATGTAGCCAGCTGTGTCAGCCTTGTTGACCAAACATCGTGATATCCCCACTACTTGTTATCTATTTAAGTTCTCACATAGACTTGACTCTACTTCAGAAGAGCCCACTGTACGTGCTCTGTGGCATTTTGCTTTAATGGAACAACTCTCTGCTGAACTTTAGCCTGTCTAACATAAGCCCTTCTCTACCCGTTTTTTATCCAATCTGAAATGACCATTCTTACATAGGAACATTTATTTTGCTTCTCTTTTGTAGCCCAGGCTGCCCTTGAACTGCAATAATCCTCCCATCTCTGCCTCGTGAGCACTGGAACTACAGGGTACATGCCACCACACCTGGCTTCACACCAATTTTAATATGGTTTCTTAAAATGTTTATATTCTAATGAGATCTTTTTATTTTATTACACTTTTATTTATTTATTTATTCCATGTGTTGGGGTGGTGCACACCACAGTACAAATATGGAGGCCAGAGATAACTTATAGAAGTCAATTCAGCTTCTCCTTCTACCTCGTGGGACCCAGAGATTACAACTCAGATCATAAGGTTTGGCCATAGGTCCCTTCGTCCACTGAGCCATTTTGACGGCCCAAGACTTGATTTTATATATCAATTTTGGAAAATCGGCTTTGTTTATTTACAATACTGGGTTTTATCTATGGCTTCACAAGCGTTCTTTCTACTGAGCCATGTCCCCAGGCCTCTTTTATTCATGTATTTATTTTCATTTTCAGACATCATTCCACTAAGTCGCCAATCTAGCCATGAACTCGCTCTATAGCCCTGGTGGACCTCAAAGCTCTGCTTCAGCTTCCTGCAGTTTTAGGCCTGCCTCACCAGACCTAGCAGTATTAGGTTTTCTTGTTGAGAACAAAGCAAGCGTCTCTGGGTTTGGTACATCTCATGCATGCATTTATCTAGGGACCACTATCTCGCTGTCATTCTATTCCACATGGTTTATAATTATGTTTTTGGCTGTTGCTTTGGTCTTAGGCTTTATTTGAGAGATTGATTTGGTATTGATTTATTTTGTTTTTATTTTACTAGTGGGTGGGATTGGAGGGTAGTGGCATAATATGTTCTGTGATAAAACACAGTTGTGTTGTGTCCAGATTTTTTACTGAAATATCAATAGTTTTATTTTATGTATTTTAATTTTTTTTGTCCAGTTAACTAAGATTTACCACTATTTTACCTTCATTATGTCCTATAACTTCTTCTTCTAGTACAAGGGAGAGAAGCCAGGGTCTGTGCACGCTAAACCAGTGCTCCACGGCTGAGCTCAGGACCTGTAATTTTAAATCTGCAAAATTAGCTAGCGTGTTCTGCTTACCCTTTTGGCCTTCTGTGCCGTGCCATCTGATGTTAAGCTTGCCCATCCTGTTTACATGTTATTTCTGTTTGATAAGTTCTCCAACTTGGTTTTTGGGTTTTTTTTGTTTTGTTTTGTTTTTGTTTTTGTTTTGTTTTGTTTTGTTTTTTTGTTTTGTTTTATGAAACAGGGTTTCTCTGTAGCTTTGGAGCCTGTCCTGGAACTAGCTCTTGTAGACCAGGCTGGCCTCGAACTCACAGAGATCCGCCTGCCTCTGCTTCCCAAGTGCTAGGATTAAAGGCGTGCGCCACCATCGCCCCGCAAGTTCTCCAACTTTTGCTCCTAACTTTTCTAGATTATCTGACGCTCTAAAGGAGCGGGCAGTCAGCCTAGCTCTGGCGTCTCAGCAAAGATGCTTTGCATTCAACCTGTTTAGTGTCTCCATCACCTATGCTGTGACTGGTCTCCCCTTTCTTGTTTCTTGCTTTATATTTTCTATTTTTCAAGTGGAATAGGTTTCCTTTTGCTTCTCATCTTTGCTATAACCCTTCTTTTTTCTCATAAATATTTAAC
>PVIU01020768.1:0-33240 GCA_004026605.1 Ondatra zibethicus | reverse complement strand
TTTTTATACTTTCTACTTCCCATGTAGATTAGATCTATGTAAGTCTCTCTTAGTGTCCACATTGTTGTCTAAGTTCTCTGGGATTGTGGTTTGTAGGCTGGCTTTCTTTGCTTTATGTTTAAAAACCACCTATGAGTGAGTACATGTGATAATTGTCTTTCTGTGTCTGGGTTACCTCACTCAAAATAATGTTTTCTAGCTCCATCCATTTTCCTGCAAAATTCAAGGTGTCATTATTTTTTTCTGCTGTGTAGTACTCCATTGTGTAAATGTACCACATTTTTCTTATCCATTCTTCGATCAAGGGGCATTTAGGTTGTTTCCAGGTTCTGGCTATGACAAACAAAGCTGCTATGAACATAGTTGAGCACATGTCCTTGTGGCATGATTGAGCATCTTTTGGATATATACCCAAAAGTGATAATATTGGGTCTTGAGGAAGGTTGTTTCCTAATTTTCTGAGAAATCGCCACACTGACATCCAAAGGGGTTGTACCAGCTTGCATTCCCACCAGCAATGCAGAAGTGTTCCCTTTTCCCCACAACCTCTCCAGCATAAGTTGTCATCAGTGTTTTTGATCTTGGCCATTCTTATAGGTGTAAGATGGAATCTCAGAGTTGTTTTGATTTGTATTTCTCTGATGACTAAGGATGTTGAACATTTCCTTAAGTGTCTTTCAGCCATTTTAGATTCCACTGTTGAGAGTTCTCTGTTTAGGTCTGTACTCCATTTTTTTTATTGGATTATGTGATCTTTTGGTGTCCAATTTCTTGAGTTCCTTGTATATTTTGGAGATCAGACCTCTGTCTGATGTGGGGTTAGTGAAGATCTTTTCCCATTCTGTAGGCTGGCGTTTTGTCTTGTTGACCGTGTCCTTTGCTTTACAGAAGCTTTTCAGGTTCAGGAGGTCCCATTTATTAATTGTTTCTCTCAGTGTCCGTGCTGCTGGGGTTCTATTTAGGAAGTGGTTCCCTGTGCCAATGCATTCAAGTGTACTTCCCACTTTCTCTTTTTTTATAAGGTTCAGTGTGGCTGGCTTTATGCTGAGGTCTTTGATCCATTTGGATTTGAGTTTTGTGCATGGTGATAGATATGGGTCTATTTTCATTCTTCTACATGTTGATATCCAGTTATGCCAGCACCACTTGTTGAATATGCTTTCCCTTTTCCATTTGATATTTTTTGCTTCTTTATCAAAGATCAGGTGCTTGAAGATATGTGGATTGATATCTGGGTGTTCTATTCGGTTCCACTGGTCCTCCTGTCTGTTCTTATGCCAATATCAGGCTGTTTTCAGTACTGTAGCTCTGTAGTATAGTTTGAAGTCAGAGATTGTGATGCCTCCAGATTGTACAGGATTGTTTTGGCTATTCTGGGTTTTTTGCTTTTTTTTATGAAGTTGAGTACCGTTCTCTTGAGGTCTTTGAAGAATTTTGCTGGGATTTTGATGGGCATTGCGTTGAATCTGTAGATTGCTTGTAAATGTAATTTTAAAAAGAAAATCCTGGGTCTGGAGAGATGGCTCAGTGGTTGAGAGTACTGGCTGCTCTTCCAGAGGTCTAGAGTTCAATTCCCAGCAACCACATGGTGGCTCACAACCATCTGTAATGAGATCTGGCGCCCTCTTCTGGTGTGTGGGCATACATGGAGGCAGAATGTTGTATAAATAATAAATAAATCTAAAAAAAAAACCAAACCAAACCAACCAAACAAAACAGCAATAAAACAGACAAACAAAAACCAACCAACCCAAATCTGTGATTCCATAATATTGAGTAGGTGCAAGGTCTCTCTGCATCACTGAACCCAGTATCTGAAGCTCTCTATCATCTTGGTATCTAGAAAGGCCTTCTTCCATAAAATGCCTGGCAAACCATGGGATCAACTCAGATGCCGGTCATCCACCAGAACAAAATCATAGCTCTTTTCTCCGAGCAGATTTAAAAAACACTTGTTTTGCAGGTTCATGGTGGCACAGTTCTTTAATCCCAGTACTTAGGAGGCAGATGGAGGAGGTTCTCTAAGTCCAGGCCAGCCTGGTCTACAGAGTGAGTTCCAGGACAGCCTGAGCTACATAGTGAGACCTTGTCCAAAAAGAGAGCTGGGTGTGGTGGTGCACACCATTGATCCCAGCACTCAGGAGACAGAGGCAGGTGGATCTTTGTCTGAGGCCAGCCTGATTTATAGAGTGAGTTCCAGGACAGCCAGAGTTGCACAGCCAAGACCCTGTCTCAATAGAAAGGGTGGGAGGGACGGAAAGAGAGGGAGGAAAAAAGAGGAAGAAGAAGAAAAGGAGAAGGGGAAAGAGAGGGAGGGAAAGCTAAATGGGAACAACAGACTCAGGAGGTTGTGGTTGGATGTTTGTGAGTTGAAGACCATCCTGGACAACATGACATTCCATTCAAATAGATATATAGATACAGATGATAGTTATAGATATAGATATATAGACCAAATGACTCACCCTAGTTATTGACCTGAAGAGTAATTAAAGCTGGGACCAGGCCCTAGTTTGAAGGCGAAGCAAGAGAGAGCAACAGAGTTGATGGGACCCACTGTGGACTGAGGCTCATGGCAGAGGGGGAGGAGGACAGAACACATGATATGAGTAAGTAGCATTTATGCCCAAGCCAGCCTCTGCAGCCTGGTGACATCAAGCCAGCCTCTGCAGCCTGGTGACGTCAAGCCAGCCTCTGCAGCCTGGTGACGTCAAGCAGGCAGTCATATACCCAGGTGCAGAGATATCGGCATGGCAAAAAAAAAAAAAAAAAAAAAAAGCCATCACTGTTCTCAGGGAGGGAGGGAGGAGAGCCCAAGGGCACAGCCCTGGGCAATCACAGCATTTATCTGTCACAACTGCTTGAGATGCCGAAGGATCATGAGGTGGCAGAAAGCCAGGAGAGAGGGGCATCATTAAAGAGGTAGCCTTTATCCAGTACCAACTGAATATCTAATATCAAGTTGTCAGCCCTGGAAACATACATGTATGAGCAACAGTAAACAGACTCAGCAGGTTGTATTTATATATTTACATGTATGTACATATATATGCATATATGTATGAACTTAAAGAAAAAGCAGCTATGAATTTGAGAGGGAGTGGGAAGAGGTTTGGGAATGATTGGTGGAAGGAGAGACGTGTAATATAGTACATATATATGAAATTAAAATGATAAATTTAATAAAATAAAACATAATAAAAGCTCTAGAGATCAATAAAAGCAGGTAGCCTTTGAAGCAGTGGCTGGGAGTCAATGATGGTGGCTTCTGCTGAGCTGGCACAGGCACTGGTTGTCACCAGAAGTCTCTGGGAAGGGAGAGATGAGATGCAGCAAGAATGAGAGGTAGTAGAGGGATAATGGCATGGCTTCCACACACACGCCTCCAAGCTGTTGTCAAGGAGGGGGCAGATCATGGGCTGGAGCTGAGGATGGTTGAGGGATAAGAAGGATTCTGACACTGGTACCCTGTGGCTTGTTTTTCTCTCTGTAAACATTATAAGGTCACTGGTGGGGTCACACGACATTACTCACGGCCTCCGGACAAGGCAGCAAATACTATAAGGACCTTGGAGAAGGATGGATGGGGTATACTGAGACAGACCCTCCAGAGCCTGGTGGGTCAGATCTGCTTTCTGTTAGGCCAATGCTTCCGCCCTTCTCTGGCTATAGCTGGGGACGTAGGAAGTCCTCTTTGCTAGTGTCTGGGACTGGAAGCAGGAGAAGTTGATTTGGGACCAGGCACATATCAGAGTACCCTTCCCTCTATGTTCCTACAGTTCCCAGAGCTTCAAGTCTGCCCTGGGGCCCCGGGGTCTGAGATTAAGACACACAGCTCAACGCTGAAACATGATGTTTTCATCAGGACTGAAAGTGGGATCCATGTCTCCTGTGACCCCATCCCTATCCACAGCCACAGATCACGGGTCATCCAGGAAGGGAGCTGGATGCTACAGATCATTGCTGGGATATTCTCCCAAAACAAAACACAGGAAAATTACCAAGAAAAGGATTCCACAGGGCCAGGGTGGAGGCGGTTCCCAGCACATCCAGGACATGTACACTCTGTCCCCAGTGCTTCTCAGCAGCAAAGAGCCCCGAGAGGCCAGCTGAAAGACTCCCATTGTGCTGGATAGCTGCCCAGCTGGTGAGCCTCCCTCCCACCCACACTCTCAATGCGCCCTTACCTCCACATTGGGAGCCAGGCCTCTGTGGCTTTTTAAATAAATTTTTAAAGTTTCTAATTTTGTATAGGGGGTGGGGAAATTCATGAGCTGGTGACAGTACACATACACACACACACACACACACACACACACACACACACACACACACACACAATCCGGAATGAAGTAGTAAAGGTCAGATGACAATCTGTAGGAAAAGGTTCTTTCCCTCTGCCATGTGTTTTGTGAGGATCGAATTCAGTTCATCAGATATGATGCTAAGTGCCTTTACCCACTGAACTACCTTGCTGGGCCTGAGCCTGGCCCTCCCAGTAAGGTTTAGTGAGACTAGCTTTATTTGGTTTCCAGTTCTAAGGCCCACTGGAATGGGCAAAACATTCCAGTCTTGAACTGAGCGCCAGAATAAGCATATCAGCCCCTGGACCCTAACCTTACTAGAGCTGGGCTTTAGCCCCTAGCTGGTAGGGGAGGGACTTCAGGCAAAGTCAGGAGCAGAATGGATGTATGCTCTCTCATAATCTGTTGCTTCCACAGAGGGACAACCTGAGGCCCAGCACAAGAATTTCAATCTGCTTTCTGGATAGCCTCCAACCAGGAACTCTCAGCATAACGGAACCATTTTGAGTCCCAAGATTGGGATGATGCCTTAAATGCCAAGGTCTGTGGACACTCAGGTCTGTCCCCACTCAGCTGTGCACTGCCAAGGCTGTGGTTGCCTGGGGAACTGTCCTTCACTTGGGATTTGGGCGGAGACGTGGAGGCTGATGGGGACTTGGATCTTGGATGAGATCTCTCACTTGGGACTAACTGTAGTTCTAGGGTTGGAGGCCCAGAGCCCAAGGCAGCCCAGGGATAGCCTGGCCCCTGCTGACCGAAGTGGAAAACTGCAGCACTGTTGCTGACTTCCCTAATGGGATCAAGGTCACAAAAACAGATACCAGCAGGAAAATTGATTCTTGCCACCATCTTAACAGAAGGCAGCCTAGGCCCAAAATACATCTCTGGACAACCTTTCTCATCTTTCAAGTGACATGAAATGAAGATGAGTATTTTTTTTTGTATGTTTTTCAAGACAGGGATTCACTGTAGCTTTGGAGCCTGTCCTGGAACTCTTCTGTAGTCCAGGCTGGCCTTGAACTCAGAGAGAGATCCACCTGCCTCTGCTTCCTGAGTGCCGGGATTAAAGGTGTGTGCCACCGGCGCCCGGCAAAGGGGAGCATTTTTAAGGAGTCCTAGCCTCTCACCAATATAACCTTTTCTTTTTTCTCCCCCAGGAGGCATCTGTAGCCAGAATCATGTGATGTGAGGGAGAAGAGGTGCTGTATGCTTATGTGTTTACATCCTTTGTTTAAAAAGAGGCAAGAGGAGGGGCTGGAGAGATGGCTCAGAGGTTAAGAGCACTGACTGCTCTTCCAAAGGTCCTGAGTTCAATTCCCAGCCACCACATGGTGGCTTACAACCATCTGTAATGAAATCTGGTGTCCTCTTCTGGCCTGCAGGCATACATGCAGGCAGAACACTGTCTTCATAATAAATAAATAAACAAATCTTTAAAAAATAAAGAGAGAGAGACAGTGAAAGAAGAGAAAGCACACGCTTGATTCATGGCCCAAGGCAGTAGACACTAAAAGCAGCATCCTTAAAGTGGAAGGCCACAGTTGCTGTCCTCAGGAGCCCAAAAATACAGGCAGTGAGCTCCATCAGCACCAGTAGAAAGGGCTACAATCCCCTGGTGCACACAGTACTGTTGCTGGAATCCCAAGGGCTGAAAGGGTTAAGGACATTCACAACTGGTCATCAGGATGAACGATGAACGGTGTCACACATACATGACATTTCAACCCAGATTTTGGCAATTCAGACCTGAATATTCATTATGTCCCTAACAGTCCTATTTTATCTTCATATTAAAAAAATGTTATAGCTATAAAACTAAGTAATTCATTAATAATGATTACTGAGAAGATGGTGAAATTTGATGGGATAAATTTTTAGCCTCTTGGTTCAACATCCTAACACAGAAAGCTGTCTTCACATGACAGGCCCCCTTCAGGTTGATCTTTCCCCTGAGATTGATGAGACACCTACATCACCACCCAAACCACAAAGATAAAACATTTATTTTTCATAAGATTTTTATTATTTGGGAATTTCACATCATGAACCTCGATCACACCTCCCTTTCCTCCCAGGTCTGCACCCTACCTTTGTGACCCCCCCAAAATTAAAAAAAAAGTTTTAAGACAGTTTCTTTGTATAGCCCTGGCTATTCTGGAACTAGCTCTATAGACCAGGCTGGCCTCACACTCCACCTGTCTCTGCCTCCCAAACGTTGGGATTAGGGGTTTAACTTTTTGGGGGGGGGTTTGAGACAAGAGTTTCTCTGTGTAACAGCCCTAGCTGTCCTGGAACTAGCTCTTGTAGACCAGGCTGGCCTCAAAACTCACAAAGATTTGCCTGTCTCTGCCTCCCCAGTGCTGGGATTAAAGATGTGCGCCACCACCGCCTGGCCTTACTGTTTACCCTTTAAAGCCTTGAAACATGGCATTTTGGCTTGTAGAGGGTCAGCTATCGGTTTCTCGGGACCTTCATAGGTGATTCATAAGATCCCTATCACTCAGCCTTTTGGTCAGGCACCTCTGTCCAATGAAGATGATACCATTAGCTTCCTTTATTCTCTGGGAAAGACCCTGGATGTCACCCTTACTAGTCTAGCTATAGTAATACAAAGAACTGAGATCCTGGCAGACAGGAAAGGATTTCTAGTGTCACTGCTCTCTTTCTGGCAAGGGTACAAAACAGGTACTCGTGCTCTTATCTACAGCCATATACCATGCTGTAATGGTTTGTGTTCACTTGACTGGGTTATGGGATATTTGGTCAACTATTACTACGGGTGTTCTCATGAGTATTTGTTTTAGATGAGATTGACATTTTACTTGGCTAACTGAATAAATCACTTTGACCTGCCTAATGTAGTCAGGCCTTTTCTGACCAGCTCAGTTAGAATGCCTGAGTGAAAAGGGCTGGGCTAGGGCTGCAGCTCAGCGGTAGAGCACTTTTCTAACAGGGACAAGCTCTGGCCTTACACAGCACACGCCTTTTGTCCTCAGCCTCACACTGAGGCGCCAGCTCCTCACAGCTCCAGCCTGCTGACCTTGAGACAGGAGCCAGAGCGAGGCTGTCCTAGTTCTCCGGCCTCTGGGCCCGAGACCAGGACTAACCCCATACTCCCCCAGGACTCCAGCTGACTCAACCTGCAGGTCTGCAGATTTGCCTCAATAATCACAAGGACCAAGACTTCAGAATACACCTCAGAATCCTTCTCTCCTTACCACCCCCCTTCCATAGCGATTGCTTCTGTGTAGAACCTAAGTACTGCAAATCCAGGTCTTCTCCCTAATTTTCCCAACAATGTATCTGCGAGAGAAGTGCCGAGATGGCTTGGGACCCTTAAAAGAGAAGACAAATATATTACACAAGACTACACCAGAAGTCATACATGATTTGTCAGCCTTTATTAATCAAGAGTGAAGCCGAGCCCTAGAGTTTCCTTTAAAAACAAAACAAAAAACCCTTAACCTTGTTTATAGCAAACAATGATTAATTCTCAGTAACTTTTAATTTTATATTCAATACCATAAATCAAAAATTGTTTGCTTTCCAATCATATATATTGAGATTAAAACACAAGTGTAAACAGGTTAAAATAAGATTCACCTCAACAATTTAAAAAATAATTCCAATTGAAAGACATTTTAAACACCATGTATAGAACTCAGGACCAAAAGATGACCTTAGAATATATTTACCTTTGAGGTAGCACAATAATGCTTAGTTGGATTTTTTTATTACAATGAATTAAAAACAAAACAACAACAAAAACCAAGGAATCAAACCTTTGCTCAAGGTGGGCTAAATGGTTTTCTGCAAATCCCCCATGAGGTGAGCGACAGTTTTCATTCTTTTTTTTTTTAAGTATAAAGATAGCCCTGCAGTGTGTAATAGGAAACCCCTGGGAAGGCTGCTTCCCATAAAATAGACATTAGAATCACGGAGGAACGTCAGCAGTCAAGACAGGAGGAATAAGAGGTAATTGTAGTGAAAATCAAAACAATCCAGAACTTGGCGAGATTGGCTTACAAATGTGTATCAAAAACAAAAATTTCAGTATCAACTGACCAAGAAAGATAAAAGATGACATTCATGGGTCCTTTTCTTTCTCCGTGCAAAATGCTTTCATCTTTTAAAAACGAAGGCTGTGACACGCCACAAAATGCTGTGTGCCCAGGCACCCAGGTGCCAGCAGCACCTAACAGCCCCACCAGCATGAGCAGAGAATCTGGGCGACCGGGGTGAATGCAACTTCTCCAGCTGGAGAACTGTTTTTTCTTTTTGCCACTTTGCTGCTGAATTTGCTCACTACACTGCTCAATGCTGATTTCTGAGACTCTGTATCAGGGACAGAGAATTCTTTATGAAAACGATGAAGTCAGAGGACAACACAAGAGTCCGTCCCGCAGAGAATTTAATCAAGAGTGAGTGGGCAGAGCTGGGGACAGAAAGAAGAAAATCCTGCTGCTGGACCTCAAGGTTCTGAGGACTATTCTCTATCAGCCTAAGTCAACAGCAAAGCCGGGAAGAAGGGGGGAGCTCTAATCCTCAGAAGGGGGCACTAACAGAGGGGACACCCCGCCCTATGGGGCTCAACTGTCGGCTGTAGGGGTTGCTGGCATGAGAACACTGCGACCTTGAGTCTCTGAGTGGCAGAGAACTGGAACACTGTCGGTCCTGGCACTGTGGTAGCAGCTATGTCTCTCGTCGCTCCCACTAGTTCCTTGACTAGATGAATCTCTCCCAGGCCCCCAACACAGGGGTCACACTGCAGAGAGGGTTTGATCAGTAATTACAGCAGAACTTACACCCCATGATGTCTAATCTGTAAGGGAGCAGGAAGGTGACGAGGGGGACTCTGAAGATTAGCCGGGGGTGTAAGGGCAGCTGAGAAAGCCCGCCCCTAGCAGCCTGCAGGAATAACTTCTTCAGCATGAGATTCACAGCCAGCCCTAACCCATGCTGGCATGGAGGCTGAGGTGGGGTTTCAGAGTCCTTCTAAGGACTGGGGGCTGGGCTTTTGGGCTGCTCCTGGACCCCAATGCACCTCTTACCTTGGCAAGAACCAGGTATTATTCGGTCAAAGTACAAGGTCTGATTTATTTAAGAAAGCAATACCGTAGAAAAGGACCTTAGGAAAATTTGGGATCACCACAAAGGTTTTCCAGTGCTAGCTGCCTGCTTTGGAGTAGCAATTACAACCGAACAATTCAAAGAGCTGTAACAGGCTACTAGGGCAGTCTGAAGAGTTCTGCTTTACTTCATGCGACACAAGAAAACGTGAGTAATTACCAAAACGGTGGTGATTCATCTATTCTGGACAGTTCTTGGCTCCAGTGACCACAGCAAAAGCTGAGACAGTTAGAAAGGCCTTCACAGTAAGTCTATGTTTATAAATGGTAACCTTTCTTCCTGTGGTTATTATGGTGTTGGAGAGCAAACTGAGGGCCTTGCACATGCTACATAGTGTTTTGCCACTGAGCCATGCCCACCCCCGTCCCAATGATACCAAGTTTTGAAAAGAGATATTTAGGACAAATGTCTGAGTCAGTTAGTTGACAAACTCCATGTATATGAATATGTCCAAGGTGAATCCCCTAAATAGAGAAATAATTTCCTTAAAAAAAAAAGCTTCTTTCTTAAGAGTTTAAAAATTGATGATCACTAGCCAAGCTATGCAGCAATGCTGGAAGGAGCCGGAAAAGGTTCTCTGCGCAGCACAACCTCCTGCCAGCTCAGCAATGCCATCAAGACATGGCAAGGGTTGCTCAGGGAACGCTCAGGTCAGGTAACCCGATGACACCTCCAGACCCTGTCCTTGTAGGAGCACCATGCTCTAAGCAGCTGAGCTAACCAACTACCCTTTGCCCCACAGAAATGGACAATTTGTTGATGCAAATTGCACAGAGGTTAGAAAAAGACAAAACAAAACTTGCTAAAAACAAACAGCAAATCCCTAACCCAGATAACCTTTCCTGGTTCTTTACTACTGGCAACAGTGCTGAACCCAAGTTTCCTGCTAATGTGAATCTAAGTAATGAGTCTGCTCTGTATGGACCTGCTGGGCCTTCAATAGGCCTTTTTCTGAGCATCACACTATGGGCTTGGACACAGCTCTCTGGTGTGCAGCTGCCAGCAGACAGCACAGGGCCACTGGGGCACAAGTCTCCATTATAACTGCCACCATCTTCCACTGGGAAAGCAAAAGCAGCAATTGTGAACACACTATGGACTTTCTCAGACAAATGAGGAGATAGAAGGCTGTACCATTCCCTCCCTTGAGAAGGACTGTGGCGGTGTCTACAGTTAGTCAACAGGTTTCTGCAGACCTTAGGGTAACTTTCAGAAGCAAACATTAGCAGCAAGAGAGGAAAGAAGGATGTTTACACTTTGGACTTTGTATCAGGCACTTAAATTGCTGGAGAGACATGCCATTCTGAACCAAAGATGTGAAAACTGGGTTGAAGGAATTGTAACATAAGTGGTCTAATGATGGGCTTTCAGAAGCAAAGTGGAGGTGTAGGTGGAGCCTCTGTCCATCTTTCTGTGCTGACTTTCAAGATTTCTAAATGCCCTTAACCACAGCAATGGCAGCGGCGGTGACAGCAGCAGGAACGGTTCTGTCGTGTCTGTTTTCTGTGTGTTCTGTGGCTGACTGGAAGGTTTTGGTGTCACACTGAGAAGGCTCTGACATTCACCGCATCTACTGCCCAGGATCCATCAGATCTAAGTTGGAGCCAAACATCTTCACCAGCTGCTCCTCATAGTGTGAGATGTTCCTCTTCATGATGTCCATGCACGGTCCCAGAAGCCTCTCAAATGCTTGAACATCCATAACTGCGTTTAAAAAAAAAAAAAAAAAAGAGGAGGAGTGAGAGAGAATGATTTGCAGGAGTGTTAGGGTACGGGGAATGCTTCTGTAGGACACAGCAGCAGCTGCCTGTCCTGTTCCTGGCTCCATCACTGCTGCTTTCACATGGCTGTGGCACCTGTACGCCTGTCTTACTCCGGACTGTTCACTGTTCAGAACTGATTGCTGGGGTAAAACTTATGGCATAGCACGTGCTTAGAATACACTATGTTCTAGCCGGGCAGTGGTGGCGCACGCCTTTAATCCCAGCACTCGGGAGGCTGAGGCAGGCGGATCTCTGTGAGTTCGAGACCAGCCTGGTCTACAAGAGCTAGTTCCAGGACAGCCTCCAAAGCCACAGAGAAACCCTGTCTCGAAAAACCAAAAAAGAAAAAAAAAAAAAAAAAAAAGAATGCACTATGTTCTAAGTTCAATGCCCAACACCTCCCCCACCAAAAAAAGCTTTGCTGTAAGAATTCATTTATACCAACTACCCAGACCTAGATCTAAATGAGTCAGCAGAGAAAGTCAAGGCTTGCTAATAGGAAAAAACCTAAAAGACCCTGTATATTAGAAAAAAGTTAGTAATGCACAAAGAATTTTCATTTTAAAGTTTTTATTAGCACATGAATCACACATAATGGTTTTTATTATGGCACATCATACATGTATATAATTTTGACCATAGTCACCCATCCCATCTCTTGCCCCACTCCCACCCATCCCTTTTATTCCTACCCATCTTCCCTCTTGCTCTTCTAATTTCATGTCTTTTGTTGGGGGTAGGAGGAAGGCAAAGTTTAATTAGCATTACGTTGTGGGCAACTTATCAGTGGCTGCCCTATGAAGAAACGATTACCTGTCTAAGGTGGGGAGGGGCTTGTGAGGTCTCCGAATTTTTCTTACCTAAGCATTTGAC
Source organism: Ondatra zibethicus (assembly GCA_004026605.1). Taxonomy (NCBI): domain Eukaryota; kingdom Metazoa; phylum Chordata; class Mammalia; order Rodentia; family Cricetidae; genus Ondatra; species Ondatra zibethicus. Next base: position 21,170 of record PVIU01020768.1, on the reverse strand, counting down.
ATCTCCAACCGCATAGGCAGAAGCAGCTCTGGGTTTGTTGGTGACCAGTGCGAGCTCTCCAAAGTACTGCCCCTTATGGCAGTGGGCAATCTCAACTTCCTGGTTCCCACCGTTCTTGTTTGATTTAGTCTACAACAGGTAAAAAATAGGATCCAGGCTGATTCTAGGATCTCAGCTGTGCCCAGCTGCACACACTCAAATTCCTTTCTCAAAGTTCAACAAAATTACTGAGGAATTCGCTCTGTAGAAACTCTTTAACTGTATCCTGTAAACTCAACAGACAGATCTCCGAGGTCTGGCACAACTGAAGAGCTGTCCTCCTTGGCAGGCCACCTGAGCCCTAACACTTTCAATAAAGGTTAAACATGAGCTGCTCAAGCCTAGCATTTTCTGTGGAGACGACAAATTCTTCTGGGAGATGTGACTGAAGCCCAGGTGAAACATAAGGTATTCTGCTGATTAGTGATGAGCCAGAGCACAAGACTATGAGTTGGTTAGAGACTATCTTATTTTTTTTTACAGTGATATTTCTTTTTTCTTTCTTTTTTGATATTGTACCTTTACATATTAATATTTTTTTAATTTTATCTTAAAAAAACTGTCTTTTTTCATTTTACATACTAATTCCAGTTCCCACTCCTTCCCATCCTCCCATCCCCTTCACCTTCTTCCCCTATCCACCCCTCATTCACTCCTCAAAGAGGGTAAAGCACATTGCTTTGAGGAAGGCCCAAGGCCCTCCTCCCTACTTTATCTAGAAAAATATGGAACACTTCACGAATTTGTGTGCCATCCTCATGCAGGCAGGGGCCATGCTAATATTCTCTATATTGTTCCAATTTTAGTCTATGTGCTTCCGAAGAAGCACACGTGGTATTTCTTTTAAAGCACTATTTGCACTTACGCCAGCTCTGCACCTCCATTCTTAAGAACTATATTCTTTAAACACATGTGCTATATTGCATTTACTTACTACCCTGGGTTTCTTATTTCTTACAAATCCATCTGCTAAGTAAGGCAGTAACAACAAATTATGAGAATCAGTCTCGTTCTCTAAGAACCACTAATGTTATAGGGAGAAAGATAATATCCCCACTTTTGTTTTTGTGATAAGAGTCTCACTTCGTAGCTTCTGGCTAGCCCAGAACTATTATGTAGACCAGGCTGAGCCTGCCTCTGCCTCCTGAGTGCTGGGATTACAGGTGTGTGCTACCATGACTAGCTAATCCTTTCTTTTTTTTCTTAGTTTTTAAAATTTTTATTTACTTATATTTTATATATAAGGGCTCTGCATGCACACCTGCAAGCCAGAAGAGGGCGCCAGATCTCATTACAGATGGTTGTGAGCCACCATGTGGTTGCTGGGAATTGAACTCAGGACCTCTGGAAGAGCAGCAGTGCTCTTAACCTCTGAGCCGTCTCCCCAGCTCCCTTTGTTATTGTTTTTAAAGATATGTCCTCCAGCATTCAGGAGACAGAAGCAGGTGGATCTCAGTGAGTTCAAGGCCAGCCTGGTCTACAGAGTGAGTTTCAGGATAGCCAAGACTGTTACACAGAGAAATCCTATCCCAAAAAACCAAAGATCTTTTCCCCCCAGTTTTTGAAAGTATTTTATTTTCATGTGTGTGCGCTTAAGTGTGTGTGCATATGCCATGTATGTTCAGGTGTCCATGAGGTCCAGAGAGGGTGCCAGATATCTTGGAGCTGGAGTTACAGAAGTTATGAGCCATCCCAATGTGGGTTCTGGGAGCTAAACTTGGTTTCTTGGGAAAAGCAGTATATGCTCTTTAACTGCTGTGCCACCTCTCTGGCCCCTTAACGGGTGTGTGTCGTGTTGTATGTTTACTTCCTGATTTTCTGTGTGAACCTGCTGGCCTCTATGTGTGCTTGTGCAGGTGCCTATGGAGTCCAGATGGGAGTGTCAGATCCCCTGGAACTGTTGTTCCAGGTGACATCCACCTGTATGTGTGTTGAAAACTAAACCTGGGAATTTCCTCAGCAAAAGAGTGAATGTTCTTAACCACTGAACCATTATTCCAGTTCCTTAAAGAACAGGTTTCTCTGTGTAGCCCTGGTTGTCCTGGAACTAGCTCTGTAGACCAGGTTGACCTCAGACTCACAGAGATCCACCTGCCTCTGACTCCAGGGTGTTGGGATTGAAGATGCGCGCCACCACTGCCTGGTAGAATTTTTTTAAATGTTACTTTATGTATGTTTTGCCTGCATGCATGTCTGTGTCCTACTTGGCTGCCTGCTACCCAGAAGAAGAAAAGAAGCAGCAGCAGCAGCAGCAGAAGCAGAAGCAGTAAAGAAAGAAAGAAAGAAAGAAAGAAAGAAAGAAAGAAAGAAAGAAAGAAAGAAAGAAAGAAAGAAAGAAAGAAAGGAAAGAAAGAAAGAAAGAAAGAAAGAAAGAAAGAAAGAAAGAAAGAAAGAAAGAAAGAAAGAAAGAAAGAAAGAAAAGAAAGCATTTTCCCACCTACAGGTCATCAATTATCAACATCTCTCTGTCTATACCACAACAGGAATGTGATGAAGACTTCCTCTATCAACATCCTAAAAACAAGGATGCTTTCTTCACATCCCACCTCCTATATACCTATTATATAACGTTCCTATACTCATTAGGGTTTTTATATTTTTCTTATTTATAGGTCATATCTCTTACCTCGCTAATTAGATGATGGAGGCAAAATTGGGATAAGAGAAAATACACTAAATCATTATTCCTGGTAGTCACACCTGGTAGAACAATGATGGCTTTAGACTCTAAAGCACAGGCCATATTGTATAAAGTGAACACTTACTGTGGGGACCCCTGGCACAGCACCACCCAAACTCACCTTGCTTCTAATCAAGATGCTTACTTCCCCGGACTCTATTATATAGAAGCTGTCGGCCTTCTCACCCTGAAAAAGAGGAACTAAGGTCAGAGTCACAAACAGCAGTGATGACTGTGAGCATTGTCTGACCTCAGGTTTTTATCTCCAAATCAACAAGCAGATTGATGGCTAATAAATTCATAGCAAATTAGAGGATCCTGATCACTAAAGACATTAACCCAATTATGACTGACACATGTCCCACCTCTTAGTCTTTATATTTACCTCCAGGAATATGACCAGGTTACCAACTACACATCATTGCTGTTCTGACTGGCTATGTTGCTGTGCTGAAACCCATTTCAGAGACCAGTAAACAATACTGCAAATGTGTCAAGTAACTCCTGGAGCGCGAGGCTGTGGCAGTCTGTATGTAACTGGCCTCATAAGCTCATAGGGAGTGGCACGACTGGGACTACCGGCACTACTGTTGAAGGAAGTGCGTCACTGCAGAGGCCAGCCTCGAGATCTCTTTTGCTTAAGCTTTGCTCAGTGTTATGGTTTGGATGTAAATATCTTCCAAAGGCTCACATGTTTGAACACTTGGCTCCCAACTGGTGACACTTTCTTGGGAAGTTACCAATCCTTTGGAATGTGGGGCCTACCTTCATTACTAGGAGTGGGCCTGTGCGAGTTACAGCCCAGCCCTGCTCTCCATCTGTTCCTTCATTACTGTGAGGGGCCAGCTACCACACACCGACTAGTTCCTTCTGTCGTGATGAACTAAGATTCCCCTGAAACCCTGAGCCAAAATCAACTTTCCTTCCCCCTCTTCAGGAAGTTGCTTCTGTCAGCAATTTGGTCAGAGAAAAGAGAACTGACAGAATTTTGTCAGTTCTATTGGAATTTCAGATATAATATGACCAATAACGTGAGATGAGAGAGATAGGCTCTTAGGGATGGGCCACCATACCCACCCTCACTGGCTAGCATTTTTTTCTTGGTTTTTTTTTTTTTTTTCTTTCTTCCTGTTTTGAGACAGGGTTTCCTCTGTGCAGCCCTGGCTGTCCTGGAACTCACTTTGTAGACCAGGCTGGCCTCGAATTCAGACACCCACTTGCCTCTGCCTCTGGGATTAAAGGCGTGCACCGCCGCCTGACTCTGGCTAGTATTTTTATGCAGACAGCATGTTATGTACTGTGGTGCAGATGTGCAATAATGTGGAGAAAAGTTTATGCTATGCTTCAAGCACAACAAATGCTTTTTTAATATATATAGTTCCTTGCCTTAATACATATGTAATGTAAATGTAAGCAAATTTTTACTTTACAAACAACAAAGTAAACATGAACATTTCATGTAGTTTGCATTTTGTATATTCAAGGCAAAAATTGAGTTTCACATAAACTTGTAAAAAATGAAGTTGCAGGCCGGGCGGTGGTGGCACATGCCTTTAATCTCAGCACTCGGGAGGCAGAGGCAGGCAGATCTCCGTGAGTTCAAGGCCAGCGTGGTCTACAAGACAGGCTCCAAAGCCACAGAGAAACCCTGTCTCGAAAAACAAAAAACAAAACAAAACAAAAAAACAAAAGACGAAGTTGCACTTATTCTTCAGGCCTGGCTCAAATGATACTTCTTTATGAAATGACATGGTTTAATTCCTTCCTTTTCTATACTCTCCCTTTTCTCATATGCATTACCACAGTGCTTATTATTTTGGTCTCATTTATCCTAACCTTAAATTATATAAGGGAACCTGGAAAGCAAAGCCATTCAGAGACATAACCTAAAACGAACATCAGACTTCTGTCAGTGCTCTGTCTCTTCCAGTGGAGCTTTCTCCTCCTCCTTCATCTTCAGTTTGACTACTTCTCAAAGTTCTGGTGGGGCCAGTCCTATAGGCCTGGATTCACAGTGATCTGAAACTATCCTCCTCAACCCAGCTGTGTTTAAGGGTAAACAAAGTGCCCAACTCAACTCAACCAGATGCCTTCCCAATGTTCTAGTCAGAGGCACTAGCAGGGAAGTTTGTATCTGAAAAAGTCCCTAAACTATTTATATGTAAGTAAAATAAAAACACGGGAGACAGAGAAAATTATCACATAATATAAAGACATTTCGGTAAGGTGGTGGTACACACCTTTAATCCCAGAACTTGGCAGGCAAAGGTAGGCAGGTGTCTGTGAGTTCAAGGTCAGCCTTGTCTACAAAACAAGTTCCGGGACAGCCAGGGATGTTATACAGGGAAACCCTATCTCAAAAAACAAACAAAAACAAAAAAGAAATTGCTATATAGCTGAGAGTGGCCCTGAACTCCTAACCTACCTGCCTCTACTTCCTAAGTGTTGGGATTCTAAGCATATACCACTACCCCCACTTTGCAGTCTTTCTTTAACTATAATGGTTCAGTTCACTGTACATTATCATGCATTATCCAAAAACAACTTATGAAAAAGATTCAAAGGATATATCAAGACATCTCATAGATCTGATTATCACTGAATGCTAAGGATTCTGGTGTCATATCATCAAGAGGTTGCTTTTGTGTCAGAAGACAACAGAGAGCATAAGCCTCCAGTTTTCTCTGGATTCTAATAGAGATTAATAAAGCTTACTTAGGGTCAATAGCAAATAACACCCAATAGAAGACAACCCCCAAAATGAATGGAGGTCTGAGCCGGGTGGCATGTGACTGCAATCAGTGACTCAGGAGACTACTGAAGTTAGGACAACGTGATAATACTCTGTCTCGAAACACAAACATAAAAAGGGCTGAGGGGACAGTGGCAGAAGATTTGCTTAGCGGTGAGTTTAGTCCTTAGTACTTCAAGGGAAAAGAGGCAGCAGGAAACTCGGTTGCAACAGGGAGACAGACACAAAGGAACTTCAGAGGTCTTTGTAGAAGGGACGACACAGCTTCCAACAGTGGAGGACATTAAATTTTGGTTTGCTTTCTTTTCTTCCTTTTTCTTTCTTTCCCTTTTTAACCTGGAACTTTGAAACTTTCTATATAGACCAGACTGGACTCTAACTCACAGAGCCCTGCCTGTCTGTCTTTCCTGAGTGCTGGGGCTAATGGTACACCATCACACCCAGCTAAGTCTTTGTTTTCTCTTGGAGTCAGAATAATACAATGTGGCCCAGGCTGGCCTGAACTTGTGAACCTCCCGCCCTGGCCTTTTAAGTGCTGGCATTGCAGGTGTGCACTACCATACTCTGATACACTGTTCCTTTAGATGATGACTCCCAGGAAAGGAGCTGTGCCAGACCCCAACTCACCTGAGTGATTATTCGCTCTCCATCCTTATAGATCTTTTCTCCGATCACATCCACGATCTTCATTCGTTCTGACATCTACAAAACATATAGTTTAGGGAAAAACCCTGATTGAATGTCATTGCTACAGAACTAGGTTAAAACAGTATTACTTGAAAACCTAAGAATAGTTTTAACAGCTCTTCCTAAACCATATAAACAGACTCTTATTCAAACTTTACCTCTAGTGATTTAAAGAGTGGCACAGACTCAATAAATGATTCAAACATCTTCCTCTTTTTTGCATTGTTTTTCACTATGATTCTTCTAAAAGTCACCCGGTCCTACGAGAAAAAAAAAAAACAGGAAAATTCTAGTACATGCCCATGTAAGAGAATATCTACAGTTTAGATAACTGAACCACTGCAGCTACCAAAGCCCTATGAAGTCAGTGTACCAACAGAGTTTAATGATGCTGGAAGGGAGAAACTCTAACCTGTGCTAGGGCAGAAACCGCCTAAACTGTAGCTTGCTGTGTTCAATGAGTGCCATCTATGGGTCATAAATAGAACATGAAAAAAACTCCCACTAAATACCCGGTGTTCATAGTCATTATTCAATGCCAAAGACACCTTCAGAAAAGGCAGAAGGGCAAATAATCAGGTTGTTCCTGCCCTCCAGGGGTTTGCAACTGTAATGAGAAACACAAAATATACAGGGCCATGCTATAATCAATACTTAGGAGGTTGAGGCAGGAAAACCATAAACTCAAGACCACTCTGGGCTACATGGGCCTGCCTGGATGATAGTGAGACCCTATTTCAAACAATGATACACGAACTGAAATGTACTAAGTCAAAGTACAGAAGGCAAACGCTACAAGTCATTTCCAGGATGGATTCCTGGGCATGGCAGTACAAGCCTATGATCTCAGCCACCCAGAAAGGTAAGACAGAAGATTCAAAAGTACTAGGTCCATTTGATTAACTTAGTTTTGTCTCACAACAAAATGGTTTTGAAATGCGGCTCAGTGATAGCACACTTGTCTAGAATGCAGGATGTTCTCTGATCAATCTCTAGTGCTGTCCAAAAAATATTTTAAGCCCCCCCCCCCCAAGACAGTGTTTCTCTGTATCCCTGACTATTCTGGAATTCACTCTGTAGACCAGGCTGGCCTCAAACTCAGAGATCTGCCTGCCTTGCCTCCTGAGTGCTGGGAATAAAGGTATGTGCCACCACTGCCTGGCTAAATTTTAAGTCTTTCCAAGCAGGGATTTCCAAGAATTTCTAGGTGGGAAAAGAGCAATTATAGCAGGCAAAAGCAATGAAAGATAATATTGCAGGAAAAATATAAACTTGCTGGGGACATGAGGGAGGGATAAGAGTTAAATTAATGAGGGCTGGAGAGATGGCTCAGCAGTTAAGAACACTGACTGCTCTTCCAGAGGACCCGGGTTCAATTCCCAGCACCGACATGGCAGCTCACGACTGTCTGAAAATCCTGTTCCGGGGCATCTAACACCTTCACACCAATGCACATAAAATAAAGTTAAATAAACCATAAAAATATTTTTTTAAAAAAGGAGTTAAATTAATGAAAAGACAGGAAGATAGGTAAGTATTCAAGATGGAAACTGGGTAAATGAAAAAATAGTGAAGCTAGATGGTGGTGGCACACTCCCTTTAGACCTCTGTGAGCTGAAATTCATTTACCTAATCAGAGAAGTCACTTGCACTCCCGGTAGGGGGTGATGGTGAGCTCCTTATCCTCCACTGCCCTAAACTACAGTATACTATTTTACAGCTCTCTGGCATTTAGTTAAGTTGGTCTCCATTTTCTTCACCATCTGCTGGCTTGGCAGGAGTACTCAGTCTTACTGCTTTCATGGGTTGCATCATCTGCCACTCATTTCTGAATTCTAAGGTGAAGAATTTCTCATGTGGCCGGGCGGTGGTGTCGCATGCCTTAATCCCAGCACTCGGAATGAAGAGGCAGGCGGATCTCTGTGAGTTCGAGACCAGCCTGGTCTACAAGAGCTAGTTCCAGGACAGCCTCCAAAGCTACAGAGAAACCCTGTCTCAAAAAACCAAAAGAATTTCTCATGTAAAAGGTTATTTCCATACTTTGGATTATTATGCCATTATCATGAGAATTCAATTTCTGTATATTTTCTGGTCTAATCTAGGCCAAGAATATTGCAGAAAGAGGGTAATTAAGATTGAGAAACTGCTGCCAGGTATGATGACATACACCTTTAATCCCAGCACTTGGAAGTCAGAGGCAGACAGACCTCTAAGAGTTTGAGATCAGCTAAGACCACATGATGAGGGGCTGGAGAGATGGCTCAGAGGTTAAGAGCACTGACTGCTCTTCCAAAGGTCCTGAGTTCAATTCCCAGCAACCACATGGTGGCTCACAACCATCTGTAATGAGATCTGGTGCCCTCTTCTGGCCTGCAAGCATACATGGAAGGAATGTTGTATACATAATAAATAAACCTTAAAAATAAATAATAAAAAAATAAAGATTTAGTTAAAAAAAAAAAAGACCACATGATGAGATCCTATCTCAAAAAAAAAAAAAAAAAAGGCTGAGAAAAATGGTAATTATGAAGCTCCCTTCTATATGTTTGGATGTTGTTAAAAACATTTTATAATTATATATAATGTGACCAAATAATTACAAGTATAAAAGTAAACAATATTTCTAGCTAATAAGAATACAGATTTTTCTTCAGTGATTTATGTCTTGAGGTTTCAGTACCACTAATTATTTATTTGTTTGTAAGCCAGGGTGCTCTTGAACTCACCATGTAACCACGAGAACATGCTACAATTGCCTATTATTTTGTTTGTTGGTTTGATTTTTAAAAAATAATTATTTCTTATTTTATGTGCATTGGTGTTTTGCCTGCATGTCTATTTATGTGAAGGTGTCAAAACTCTTGGAGTTGGAGTTACAGACAGTTGTGAGCTGTCATGTGGGTACTGGGAATTGAACATGGGTGATTAATCACTGAGCCCTCTCCCCAGATGCACCATGCCTTGGACTGAATCCAAGGCTTCCTTTATTCCACCAACTGGGCTACATCCCAGCCCAATCCGATTCTTGATCTTCTGTATGCTTTTATACTTCCCAGAGCTCTCATTTTAGGCTGTGCAAGGCCTGTTCTCGTGATTATGAATAACATAAAAACCCCTAAGAAAATTTTCAGCCCTTGAAAGTAATTATTACCAACAAACTTGTAGTCATGTTAGGTATGTTTTCAAGATCAAACATATTTTACGTAGACAGGTGGTCTTCAAAAACTTCAGATATCTGCAGAATATGGCATTTAAGATATAAAACATCCTAAATTAAAATTAAATTAAAAATACCATAGGTTCTTTTTTATGACAATGAGACATATCTGCTCCTGGCAGCACTAATCTACTTGAAGAAGATAATAGGCACTGAAGAAACTCTACATGGTGTTTACTTTCTTTGTGGCAAAACTAAGCCACTGGGCAAGAAAGTGCTCTTGCCTTGACTGCTGACACTATGCTGTCCAAATTCGACAAGCAAGGCACAAAAGAGAGTGATTGTCAAAGCCTGCCAAGACAAGGGGAGTCAGTCCTTCCAAAAACTCCTGCTTCATAGAAAAGTCTGCCGGATATACTAGGCCTGTAGGTCAAAGATGGATGCCCCAACATTACAGAGGAACTTTCGGTGACTGTCCAGGAAGCCAGCTGTTTCTGTCATTTCTCACATTTTTTGGAACTTGCTTGCTTGCACTTTCTGCTTACTCAGGTAATATTATTGCCTTTTCAGGTCTCTGAGGGAGTTGAAGACTTTATACTTATAGTTTTCTTTGTTACCAGATTCAGAAAAGAAAGTCACTAAAGAGGTTTAAAGTATACAAGGTTGAGAGATATAAAAGATAGTTTTGGTGATGCAAGTTAAAATAGAAAGTGAATTAGGTGGCAGGCAGCGGTGGCACACGCCTTTAATCCCAGCACTTGGGAGGCAGAGGCAGGCGGATCTCTGTAAATTTGAGGCCAGCCTGGTCTACAGAGTGAATTCCAGGATAGCCAGAGCTACACAGAAAAACCCTACCTTGAAAAAAATAAAAAAGTGAGTAAGTGAATTAAGTACAAGACTTTGGACACACCAAGACAGGTCAGATAATGGAGTATTTTCTCTGAGTTTGTCAAATGCAAATGGACTAGACATTGTTAATATCGCTTGTATATATTGTATTATACATATTGTATATAGTTTTTCTTACATTAGTTATCTTTATTAATTTTAGACAAAAAAAAGGGGGGAAATGTATGGGGCTGGAGAGATGGCTCAGTGGTTAAGAGCACTGACTGCTCTTCCAAAGGTCCTGAGTTCAATTCCCAGCAACCACATGGTGGCTCACAGCCATCTGTAATGAGATCTGGTGCCCTCTTCTGGCCCGCAGACATACAAACAGACAGGATATTGTATACATAATAAATAAATAAATAAACATTTTAAAAAGGGGGGAAATGTGGTATTTTGTTTGTGCCTTAACAAATAAAGCATGCCTGAAGATCAGAGTGTGGTTAACAATAGAGGCCACGCAGTGGTGGCACACACCTCTAATTCCAGCACTCCGGAGACAGAGGCAGACATATCTCTGTGAATTCAAGGCCACCCTGGCTACACCAGATCGAATCAGTGTAGAAACAGAGTCAAGTGGTGGTGGTTCACATCTTTAATCTCAGCACTAGGGAGGTGAAGATGGGAGTGATATGGCTGGGCAGAGAGGGGAATGTAAGGTGGGAGGAGACAGGAGCTCAGGATTCAGTCTGAGGTTGTAGAAATGGCATTTGGTCTGAGGATACCCATTCAGTCTGAGGATTTCATAGAGGTAAGAACTACTGGCTGGCTGCACTGCTTCTCTGATTGTCCAGCTTTCACCCCCTAATCTGACACCGGGTTTTTATTATTAAGATCAATTAGATTTGTGCAACAGCGTTTCTTTGTGTAGCCCTGGCTGTCCTGTGATATGAGACTCCCCTCTGTAGGCTGTGAAAACCATTGGTTAATAAAGAAACTGTCTTAGGCCTACGCAGGGCAGAATAGAGGTAGGTGGAGAAAACTAAACTGAATGCTGGGAGGAAGAAGGCCTCCAGAGGGGAAAGTACTGAGCTGCCAGTGGGAACCCTTGCCGGTAGGCCATGAGCATCATAGTAAAATATAAAATAATGGAGATGGGTTAATTCTAAATGTAAGAGCTAGCTAGCAATATGTTTAAGCTATTGGTCAAACAGTATTGCAAATAATATAGTTTCTGTGTGATTATTTTGGGAGTCTAGGTAGCTGGGAAACAAGTGGCCTCCTACAACAGTCCTGAAACTCAGAGATCCACCTGCCTCTGCCTTTCAAATGCTGAGATTAAAGGTGTGTGCCACCGTGCCTAGCTGAATAATTTCTTAAATCTAGTAGATAGCCTTTTTTAAATTGGCATATTTGCTAACTTTTTGTTCTTTTTATTTTATTTTTTATAAATAAAAATACTAGGAATTAAATCTGGGTCCTTTTGAAGAGCAGCCAAAGCTCTTAATCAATGAGTGCCTTTCTACAGCCCATTCTTGTTCTTTAAAAATAATCAAAGGTTATTATTTTTGTTTTTTTGTTTTGTTTTTGTGTTTTCGAGACAGGGTTTCTCTGTGTTGCTTTGGAGCCTGTCCTGGAACTAGCTCTTGTAGACCACGCTGGCCTCAAACTCACAGAGATCTGCCTACCTCTGCCTCTCAAGTGCTGGGATTAAAGGCGTGCACCACCACCGCCTGGCTTTGATTTATAAAATTTGAGATTTGAGTACATCACTACAGAATTTTTTTTTTTTTTTTTTTTTTTGAGATGGAGTCCCATTATGGTGCCTAGTTTGAAACTGAAATCCTGGGCTTCAGTAATTCTCATGCTTTAGCTTCCTGAGTAGCTGGGACTAAGGAACATAACCCATTCCACTCAACTACAGACCTTCTAAGAGGTTGCTCTAGGCTTACATGATACACATGAAATTCACACCAGTGTATTGGCAATACTTTCCTAGTTTGATAGGTATTACTCTAGCTCTGGCAGAGCACTAAACACTATATGCTACCACTATAGCATCACAGCCACAAGCTAAGGATTTAAAATTTTCTTTGGTTGCTTTCTAATGTGTGTAAAACCTATCTCTTTTGTAAACTCAAAGTTCTTGTGTGCTCCACGGAGTCGACTTGGATCCACCAAACAGCATTTTGCCAGGTCCAAGTAGCACTGGACGGTTCTACCGAGCCTGGACAGTGAAGTGAAACAGCCAGATACTCCAGTATGTGGCCAGTACTCTACCTTTCTCAGGTCCCCCAAAGATGATCAACACCCCCTCCTCCCAGGTCAGCAGGAAGCAGTCAGGAGAATACAATGTCCTATCCCCTCCTCACCTGCACTGCCTGCCTTTGGATGCGTGCACAGCTGGAGCCACTAAGAGCAGCTCCTGTGCACATTCGTGCTCCCTTTTAAAAGGCGGGCCTTGCCCACTTCTTGTCTCTCTCTTTCTCTCCCCCTTTTCATTTTCTCCAGTCACTCTGCCCCCTCCTTTGTTCCTTCTCTCTCCCAAAAAACCTTCTGTGTGAGCCCTGTTGCATGGCGTGATTTCCCTTTGCAGTGTTTTTTAAATAAATTACAACAGGTATCGAAGTTTTACTTTGATCTGGCTTTTCTCCCTTTATAAAATATAATTGTCTCAAATACTTCTTGTACAACAACCACCTCTACAAACTTTTGCTTAAACTATCTTACACAATTTACAAATCTGAAGTAAGGCAGGTCACTATGTTTACTACACTTACTATGTGTTCTTTTGGGTTTAAGAATCTCTAAATTTCCTTTTATTGCTTCCTTTCTGAATCAGTTTTGGCCATTTCTTTAGGGTCAGTCTCCGTCATATGAGAATATCTGAATTCTTGAAGGATCTTTTCAGGAAGTATACAATGCTGGCTGACAGGATTTTTTCTTCAGCACTTTGGGTTCTCCCCATTCATAATGCATTACTTTTCTACATTAAAGATAGTTCTGTCTTTATTTTTTAGATCTTTATGGTATGTATTGGGGAATCAATTTCTTTATGTTTTTGTTGTTTGGGATCACTCTTTGCTTGTTTTGAGACAGAGTCTCACTTTGAAGCCTTAATGGCCTGGAATTCACTAGCAAACTAGGCTGACCTTGAAGATCCCTGGGCCTCTGCTGGGATTAAAGGCATGTACTACCATGCCTGGCAGGATTCACTTATTTCTTTAAAACAATATATATATTGTTTATATATATATATACACACACACACACACACACACAAATTTATGTTTTTATCAAATTTAAGAAATTTTGATTAATTCTATGATAATTCTGTGACATCAATTAATTCTTATAAGGCAAGTAGAAACTATTACAGATACCCTTATTTTAAAAGTGAAATGTGAAATATGGAGGCCAGGTACACGCTTTTAATCACAGCACTCAGGAAGCAGAGGTAGGCGGACCTCTGAGTTTGAGGCCAGTCTGGTCTAGAGAGTGAGTTCCAGGATAGTCAGGGCTAAAGAGAGAAAAACTGTCTTGGAAAAAAAAACAACAACAAAAGTGAAATATGGAATCTGTATTAATATATTTTTGAAGGAAGAGTTACAGATTATGGACATGTAACTTAATACAAAAAGAAATGAGGAAGACAGTAGATAATATGATACAAGAACCACAGTAGTGTTTTGCTTAATGCAAAAATCCATATCCCCATGGTCATTAGTATTCCTAATGAATGAATCACTGGATATAGGCATAGAGGAAATGACAAGTGGATGACAGGACACAAAGTGACTGCTGTTGACACCACCATCCCTGCCCTACTGTTCCTCCTCTTTTGTGTGCACAGGTACACTAGTGATAGGGACCCTCTTGAACTACTTAAATACACAGTTATCTCTGTCTAATTGCCTATAAAAACAAGCAAAAATGTAGCGAGAGCTCCGTCACTCCTAGGTTACAGACCACTCAAATTTCTGTAACTTAAAGGATTTGTTGTTAAGTCACTGAGGAAAATGGAAGGATATGTACATGAGACCTTGTAGAGCATACTTTTCAGATAACTAGCTATGAAAGACAGGCAACACTACACCATGCATTTCTCTCACTCACCAATCCCCAAAGGGAGCCTTCTGAGGTGGCGACAATGGTAGCAGCTCTCGGGGTATTGTACATCAGAGCTAGTTCTCCAAAACTGCCACGGTTGTCATACTGACCAACACAACGTGTTTGATTATCTTTTGTTACTAAAATGTCATAGGTTCCCCTAGAAGAATGACAAAAAATAATTAATTACTTCTGGTAAGTTTAAGAACTGACTGATACATATAAAATATGGAAGCAGAGCTGGGACATAGCTTACTTGGTAGAGATTTTGCCTAGCATGCAGGAGGCCCTGAGTTTGATCCCAGATCTAGATAAACCAGGCATAGCTGCATATCTATAATTATAGCACTCAGGAGTTCGAAGGAGGAGGATCAGAAATTCAAGATCATCCTCAGCTATACAGTGACTTTAAGGGGGGTCTAGGATAAATAATATGCTGTCTTAAAAGGGGGGAATAACTAACATAATTTTGCTAAAATACACAAATGACTTTTGCATTTGATTTTGTTTTGCTTTTAATTTTACGTGTATGGGTGTTGGCCTGCATGAAAATTTGTGCACCATGTACATGCAGTGCCCAAGGAAGCCAGAAAAGGGCATTCAAGTTTTTGGAGTTGGAGTTACAGGTGGTGGTAAGTTACCACGTGGGTTTTGGGTATTTATTTCAATACCCAATGCTGGAGGAGCAGTCAGTGCTATTAACTGTTGAGCCATGTCTCCAGCCCTGCATTTGACTTTGTATTTTACAACCGTGATAAATTAACTCAGTTCAGTAATTGTTTTGTAGCACTCCTGTGGATTTTTCCTGCAGAGAATTTCACTTCTTTTCCTCTATACGTACTTTCTTTACTTTTGCCTATTACAATGGCCAGAGCTTCCAGCACAGAATTTTCTGGAAATGGAGAGCACAGGCACCCTTCCTTAATATCAGTCTTTCCTGGAGTATGGGGGAGGGGGAGTATAGTCTTTCAGTCTAAGCCAGGCTGGCCTTGAAGTCCTGACCTATGGCCTTAGCTTCCTGAGTGCTTACAGGGATAAGCCACTATATCTTGCCTGATAAACAGTTTATTACAAAAAGATGTTTAATTTTACCAAGTATTCTGTGGATAGTATTGACTGTAAAGTTTTTCTTTCATGGTTTGCTGGAAACAAGGATAAAACTGATTAAAATAATCACACAAATTTCTACCTACTATAACTCAAGAAAAGTACTCAGAATTGACTAACATTTAGAGAAATAGACATGCTCAATGGATCACAGAAGCAAACCAACTTTTCGGAATTTCTGTAAAACAACTAACATCACATTAACAAGTCACTCAGAGAACCTTTGAGGGTTCGGGTGATGGCTCAGCTGGCAAAGGGCTTGCATGCCGGGTGGTGGTGGAGCATGCCTTTAATCCTAGCGCTCAGGAGGCAGAGGCAGATGGATCTGTGAGTTTGAAGCTATCCTGGTCTATAAATCGTGTTTTGGACAACCAGGACTACACAAAGAAACCGTGTCTCAAAAAAACAAACGAACAAACAAACAAGCATCAGTTGTGGAGGCCTGCACTTCTAATCCCACCATCAAGTATGCAAAGACAGGAAGATCCATGAGCTTGATGGCTGGCTGTCTTATACTAGTCCTGGAGCTCCAGGTCAATGAGAGCCTGTTTCAAATAGGTGCCATAGATGGCACCTGAGGAACAGCACCCGAGCATGTCCTCTTACCTCCAAACACTGAGGCAGCCACAATGACATATGTGAAGTCACAAACACACATGAACACCAAGTAAGTCCCCATGCAATCATTCCAAAACAGATAAAGATACTGAAAAGACTGCCGGGTCACCCACAGACAACCCTGATAATAGTCAAAGTCACAAAAACAATTATTAGTCACAAAAACAGTCTGAAGAGATGGCTTAAAAAGAAAAAAGAGGGTTGGAAAGCTGGATTAATGGTAAAAAACACATACTGCTCTTCCAGAGGATCCAAGTTCAGATTCCAACAACCATGTCAGGCAGCTCACAACAATCTTTTCAAATCCAGCTCCAAGGCTGGAGTCCTCTTCCAGCCTTTGTTGGTACTGTCCTCAAATGTACAACCTCCACTACCCCACCTCCCCTGCCCCATCACACATAAATAAAAATAATAACCTTAATTTTTTACACATACACACAAATTTATTTATTTAAATATACATACACATAAGTAAAAGTAAATCTTTATACTCTGCCTAGCTCTGGCTGTCCTGGAACTCACTATGCAGACCAGGCTGGACTTGAACTCACAGAGATCTGCCTGCCTCTGCCTCCTGAGTGTTGGGATTAAAGGTGTGCGCCACCACTGCTCAGCTTAATAAAAAAACTTTTTTAACATTAAGAATAACAGAAGGGGCTGGAGAGATGGCTCAGTGGTTAAGAGCATTGCCTGCTCTTCCAAAGGTCCTGAGTTCAATTCCCGGCAACCACATGGTGGCTCACAACCATCTTTAATGGGGTCTGGTGCCCTCTTCTGGCCTGCAGACATACACACAGACAGAATATTGTATACATAATATATAAATAAATATTTAAAAAAAATAACAGAAGATAATGGATGCATGATAATGTTTTATTACCTTGAACTCCTTCCTTGGAGTCAGAAGGAACCCCTACTCTCCCTCAGGGGAATACTATCAACTCAAGAGGCTAAGATACAGTAAGTCAGGGAATTAAACTCGGACTTCATTTTCCCCAACACAGCTTAGACTTGGTGCAGAGTCAGAAAGCATGGAGGTAAGGGGAGTACATTCATTTTTCACAGCAAGCTGAAAACCAAAGAGTCACACTAAGACAATACATAGTCACAGATACTCTGCAGGGATCCATTCAACTGAACACGGGCAAATGGCATGTTTACAAAACACGTCACTCCCTCTGCCTGAAAAGGGAAAAAACAAAAACAAAAACAACAACAACAACAAAAAAAATACGTCACGACATTCTTTATCTAACGAAAAAGAAGACTTGCAACTATAAGTGGTATCTCCCCCAAACAGGGTTTTACTCAGGACAGCCATACACAGAGGCAGCTATGATCCCTTGAAAGATTTTGGGAAGCCTGTTTACCTGACACTAGACATCTTTGGGCTTTTGTACTGAATTGAGAATCCAAGGACGTGGGGCCGAATAACCCCAGAGATTGCCTACCGTTCTATGACATAAAAGTTGTCTCCATCGTCTCCTTGGTCAATGACGTGCTCATCAGTTTTGACTATCTTTTCAAACATGGCATCGAGAACTTGAGAAAGCTGTTCCTAAGGTACACACAAAGAGAACAGATGGCTTTTACATCTACTGGGAAAACTCGATGGTCAGCTGGGCAGACCCATGCCCTTAACCCCAAACAGAAACAAACATCCCACAAAGTTGTATTTATTCCAATTTGTATGCCTATATACATTTGATCACTACCACAATTTAAACAGAAACCGAAGAGCTCTCGGAAATGAGTTTTTTGCACTATTTGGCTTTGGACCCCTTTAACAGATGGCATAAGTGCCAAGCCCCTTCTTTGTTTTTTTGACAGGGTCATACTTTATAACTCAGGTGGGCTTGGAATTTTTTATTTCAAGATGGTTTCTCTCTGTACCTTTGGCTGTTCTGGAACTTGCTCTGTAGACCAGGTTGGCCTTGAACTCTTCCTATTTCTGCCTCCTGAGTTCTGGAATTAAAGGCATGAGCCACCACACCAGCGATCTTGGAATTTTGATAATCCTGTCAGTTTCTAAAATCTGGTTTGTCAATTCTTTTGAGGTAGTATTGTCTTTTTTTTTTAAGATTTATTATGTATACAACATTCCTTTTATGTATGCCCGCACGCCAGAAGAGGGCGCCAGATCTCAATACAGATGGTTGTAAGCCACCATGTAGGTGCTGGGAATCGAACTCAGGACCTCTGGAAGAGAAGCCAGTGCTCTTAACCACTGAGCCATCTCTCCAGCCCTGAGGTAGTATTGTCTTGAAAAAGCTTTCTAACTCATTTGACAGAGAATCAATATCCAAAATATATAAAGGATTAAACAAAAAAACATCAAACACCAGGGCTGAGGGTGAAGCTCAGTCATAGATCACTTGCCTAGCATGTGCAAGACCCTAGGCTCAATCCCCATCATGTCAAAAAAGAAAAATCAAACAAGCAAAACCTCTTAGAAGCCCAAAATTATGTTTAAAAAAATAGATAAATGATTTGAAGAGACATTTAGTAAAAGAAGTAGAAGGCCAGGAAAAGTGTGACATACCTTTAATCCCAGCACTTGCAAGGCAGAGGCAGGTAGGTCTCTTAAACTCCAGGAGAGTCAACCAGAGTTAAGTAATAGAAAGACCCTGTCTCAAAAATAGGAAGAAAAAAAAAAGTACACTGGGCTAGGGATATGGCTCAGTTAATAGAGTGTTTGCCTAGCATTCAAGAAGCCCTGGGTTTGATTCCCAGTGCTGAAATAAAAAAATAAACTTTAATTTCAGCACTGGGGAGATAAAAACAGAAGGATCAAAAGTTCAAGATTATCCTGGGCAGAATTCAAGGCCAAGCTAAGATATTTGTATGGAATCTCTTCTAAAAAGCAAAGAGATGGGGGAGCCTCAGTATTAACAGCCTGAGTCATCAGGGAAATGCAAACCAAAACTATAGTGAGATTTTATGCCACTATAAATGGGCATTATAAAAAAATTAACAAATGCTGATGGGGATGGAAAGGAAAGGAAGTCGTGGATACTGGTGGTGGGAATGTAAATTAATAGAGCCATTATGGAAAACAGTGGCTAGGCTCCTCAGAAGACTAAAAATACAAATGCATATGATCCAGCTATTCCACTATTGCATAGTCATCAAAAGGAAATGAAGTCAGCAGACAAAAAAAAAAATACATATTCATTCTTGTTATTATTCATAAGAGCCAAAATATGAAATCAGCCTATATGCCCACCAATATATGAGAGGGAGAAGAAAATATGGTAGCTACACAATGAGGTAAGTAAAGAAAAATGAAATCGGGGCTGGAGAGATGGCTCAGCGGTTAAGAACACTGACTGCTCTTCCAGAGGACCTGGGTTCAATTCCCAGCACCTACATGGCAGCTCACAACTGTCTGAAAATGCAGTTCCATGAGATCTGACACCTTCACACCAACGCACATAAAATAAAAAGATAAATAAATCATTTAAAAAAAGAACTCTCCTAAAAAAAAAAAGAAAAATGAAATCATGTTGTTTGTAGGAAATGGAAACAGACAGCATCATGTTAAATGAAGACAGACAGACACAGAACAGGTGGTCATGTTTTCTCTTACATGTGAAAGCGGAACAACAGAAAAAATAACCTGAGAGTGAAGGACCATGGAAAGGAAAGGCTGAATGGAAGAAAGGGGGATAGGGAAGTTGGAAGAAACATTTACATATATGGAAATATCACAGCGAATGAAACCCATTAATTTTCACAATTATTATCATAAAAATAAAAGGTTTCCAACAAAAACTGATAATCTAAATCACAGTGTCCATTTCCCGAGTCTCACCCACATTGTCACTACCTGGATGGCTCCAGTATACGGTATATAAGACCATGGCTGTCACTTTTCCTAAAGCTGTGGACATTAGTAAGATTACCAAATCTACAGGGCAGACAGCCTTGGAGATTATCATCTGAGTAGGCCAGCACAGCACTAACCTCTAAAAAAGGTTTAATTTCTACCTCAATTTTTATGACTAAAGGAGGCAAATCTGGGTTTAATAAAATGCTGACTGGCCAGTAGCCAGGCAGGAAGTAAAGGTGAGGTCACCAGACTTAGGAGAATTCTGGGAAGAAGAAAGGCAGAAATGCAGTCATCAGCCAGATGCAGAGGAATCTCACTGAGAAAAGGTACCAAGCCACATGGCTAAACGTATGCAAGAATTATGTATGGGCTAGCCCGGGCAGTGGTGCTACCAGCATGGATGGCTGACTCTGTCTGTAGCCAGCCATGGAGGAATACACATGGAAGTGGGGTTGAATAAGAAATAGCACTGAGTCGAGTGGTGGTGGCATACACCTTTAATCCCAGCACTCAGGAGGCAGAGGCAGGCTAATCTCTACAAGAGCTAGTTCCAGGATAGGCTCCAAAGCTACAGAGAAACACTGTCTCAAAAAAAAGGGGGGGGGGGCTAATTTAAGTTGTAAGAGCTAGTTAATAGTAAGCCTGAGCTACTAAGCCAAAGAGTTTTATAATTATAAAAAAAAGGAGGCAAATCTGAGGAAGACATTTTACCACATAATGTTACTTAAGAAGTAGTATAACACATATAAATACATACTTACCAACACTGTATGTCATAACCAGAAAGCAACTATATGAATAAATATAATAAAAAGGAAACAACAGGGGCTGGAGAGATGGCTCAGGTTAAGAGCACTGGTTGCTCTTCCAGAGGTTCTGAGTTCAATTACCAGCAACCACATGGTGGCCCACAACCATCTACAATGAGAAACAAATGCCCTTTTCTGGCACGTAGGCATATTTGCCAGCAGTACACAGTAAACATAAAAAATAAATCTTTAAAAAAAAAAAGATAAAAAAAAAAACACTACTAAATTCTGACCAAATACTGGTCTCAGCTTTGAATTGGAGTTCACCTGTTAGATAGAAAGATTAATATTGGGGCAAGGAACACAAAAAAATATCAGTTTTACACTGAGGTTAAAAGCAAGGAGATCGGGCTGGAGAGATGGCTCAGTGGTTAAGAGCATTGCCTGCTCGTCCAAAGGTCCTGAGTTCAATTCCCGGCAACCACACGGTGGCTCACAACTATCTGTAATGAGGTCTGGTGCCCTCTTCTGGCCTGCAGACATACACACAGGCAGAATATTGTATACATAATAAATAAATAAATATTTAAAAAAAAAAAAAAACAAGGAGA
>PVIU01020767.1:0-33213 GCA_004026605.1 Ondatra zibethicus | reverse complement strand
TTTTTTTTTTTTTTACTCACAATGTGCCCTACAATGTCATCATTGCTAAGCCTCTCTTCTTGCTGTTTCAGCTCTCCCAGTTCAGCTTTCTGTAATGGCAGCAGGTGTTTGGGTTCAGCGGCCATTGCACCCTTGTTTTAGTGAAAGCAAAACTGACTTGTTTTGTTAGAATAGCAAAGCTTGTACAAACTTGTTATATATGATTATAGAACGCTGGTAAATGTTTACCAACCAGCTTGGGGTGAAGAGATATAACTTGTAGCATTTCACTCATATGTGGTTAAAACCCATTAAATCAATCTGAAATTGCTTGCTCAGCCCAATACATGTCAGCAGGTACTCTGCTAAGGGCTAGGAGTCTATATGATAAATCAGAACCATGGATTTCATGTCTTCATGGGCTTTATTTTCACAGACTTTATGTGCTCAAGGATTTTCTGTTCTAGATGTAGAGCTGGACAATAAGGCAAAAAGGACAATAATTCAATGCATAAATGAATAGATAATATCAGACAGTGGTAAAGGCTATAAAATAAAGTAGAATAAGGTGACACGAGAGAATAAGGAAGGAAGTTATCTTACGTGAGTGCTCAGGGAATGCTGCTTTGAGAAGCCGTATTTTGAATCAAGACCCATTGAGAAATGATCCACCCCAAACCTGCAGCCCTGAAATGTTGGGTTAATGCAGAGAAAGTAGACCCCTTCCCTGGAGGTTTCTGAACATGTAAGATGTCACCGGGGGGCAGACCCTTTCCCTGGAGGTTTCTGGACATGTACAGTGTCATCCTGGAGGTAGATCCTTTCCCTGGAGGTTTTTGAACATGTAAAGTGTCACCATGGAGGTAATAGTGACCATTTCTATTTTTTTCAAAGAGAAAGATGCTGAAATAAGAGCTGAGACAGACTGCGAATTTCTGATGGGTAACATTTACACATGTGCCATCTGGGTATCCCTATCCATCTGTGCTCAGTGCCAGTGTATTCCTTTACGTTCTGTTATGTGAACCAATAAGTATCATCTCCCCACCTTCTGGTTTAGTATATAGCTTAATGTATTAACACACACACACACACACACACACACACACACACACACACACACACACAGACAGAGTCTTAGTTACTTTTCTATTGCCATGATAAGACACTGCAGTCAAGGCAATTTAGGAAAGAAAACATTTATTGGAACTCACAGTTCTAGAGGATGAGAGTCCATAATCATCATGGTGGGGAACAGAGCAGCAGGGTAGCAAGCATGGAACTGAAGCAGTGACTGAGAGATTACAGGTTGAGACAACAACCATGAGGAAGAAGGAGGAGGAGGAGGAGGGAGAGGAGGGAAGAGGAAGAGGAGGAAGAAGAAAAGGAGGAGGAGGAAGGAGAGAAAGAGAGCATGAGATGGGAAATCTCAAAGTCCAGCCAGTGATACACCTCCTCCAATGAGACTACACTTCTAAATCCTTTCCAAACAGTTCCACCAGCTAGGGACCAAGGATTCAAACATATTAGCCTATAGCGACCAGTCTCGGTCAAGCACTACACAGACACTCTGCATGTATTGTAAATGTGAATGACTCGACCAGGCCATCTCTCTCTCAGCAGATTGCTTTTGACTCTAAACTTCAGCCATAAGCACACTGCTACCTACTAGGCATCTTTACTTGCATTTTTCAAACATCAGGAATATAACTGGCTTAGTTTCCAGTTTATCAATTGGCTGTCTGAATTTTCATCCCAGGTTCTGTTTCTATTCACCAAGTTATGAGGCAGATTTTTAAAAATAGATGTCGTTGCTTCAGGTACTCAACTGGTTGAAAGAAATTCAAGCATGTGATGGGATTTCACATCTTTTGAGTAAAGTTTACTCACTGTACATCAGATCCACATGGTACCTTGTAGTCAGTAGCCTGCTGTTTGACTCAACAGTGAGACTCTGTGATGAAGTTCCTGACACATCCAGCTGACCATCACAATGATATAAATATATATATATATTTAAAAACTTACAGAAAGTGCCAGAGGACATGCCTTCTGAAAAAAAATGTATTGTTTGTTTAAAATTATTTTTTAAATTTCATTACATTTTATTTACTTCTTTATTTGTGTGTCTGTGTGGGGGTGTGCAGAGGGGGTGTGTGGAAGTCAGAGGACAGCTTGCAGGAGTTCGTTTGAACTCAGGTTACTGGGTTTGGTGGCATGTACCTTTATCCTGAGCCATCTTACTGACTCTGGGGTGAAATTTTTATTTCTGTTTTGAGTGTGCCAAGGAGCATCTTGTAAACCATTTCTAATTATGAGTCAGAGTTTTAAGGTAAAAAAAAAATTCAAAGTTTCTGGTAAGGGATGTGGCTAGGATTTACACTGATGATATAATGTGGCTGGTCTTGTCTTTCTCTGTTGCCATTGACGGGGCAATTAGGCAATTCCTTCATCATCTGCTCTCCCTGTGTCTGGCCCTTATGAAGTAAAGTAGGGGCAAAAGAGCAAGAGTCCAAACAAGGCTATGAAATCCTCATTCCAAGACACCCCCAGTATCCCCCTTCCCATCCGTTCCTCCTTCCCTATCCCCAGAGTCCCTCTTTGCAATTTGTTCGACTCTCTGTCGCCTGTACTGCAGGGACAGAGGCAGCCTGAACTCAGATGTAGGGTCAAGCACCCTGCAGAGCAGATAGCAATAGCAAAGTGTACTTTAATAACTCTCAGCTCTCAAGTGGCTCTGGGAACCAAACTTAAGATTTCTAGTGCCATTTCTCCTAGGCTTCCTTGCCTGAGGGGAGACCTGACTGATGACTTTGAATATCCATCAACAAATAATAAATAATAATAATAACCCATCTGCCTCGGGGTTATTGGAGCCAGGGAGGCTGGGGTGGCTGGGGCTTTCTCACTTCTTAATTTAACTTGAAAGTCAATTTCAGGCTGGAACCACAGCATCTCTCTAGTGCAGAGATTTCTCCTTGAAACATCCTTATGTCTGTTATCCAGGATTAGGCTCTATCCAGGCTGCCGTTGCCGCTTGAGTGCCATGTATATGGACACTCTGGATTCCCAATCCTGGATTCTGGAGTTTACAGGCTCTGTTTATATTCTCAAATGACCCATTGCCCTTCTTTCCTCCGTTACACTTTATGGTTTGGAGACTTACATTGAATCATTGAGCTCCTGGATGTGAGCAAGATGTTCACGTCTCCATAAATGATCCTGACCTTGGACTTGGGGATCAGGGCCCTAGGGTTTGAATTTCCTTCTCCATATTTGGGTGCGTGTGTGCCTATATGTGCAAACCCTCCATCACATTACCTCTGTGAACCTCAGCTGCCCATCCAGGAGGCAAGAATAACATCAGTAGTGGTTCTTACTAGGGGCCACTTCCTCAGGATATTCCAGACAGGGTTTGAAGGGCTTTCCCTGCATCATCTCCTTGAACTTCCACCCCTCTGCCCACAGATGAAGTTGATTTGTCTTACGCTTATAGATATTGTACATCACGTCAGAGCCTACACAAGAGCTGGTAGTATGGCCATCACTAAGGCACTATGCCCGGCCCCATCCAAGCCCCTGCTCCAGAATGCCCAGATACAGTTAATGTGGACATTCTTCTCTCCAGGCTGAGAGACTCTTAGGAGCTGTATTTTCTTTTAAGAGATTTTTTTGTTATTTTTTTTGTATGTGTATGTGTGTAGTTATATGTATACGTGTATATGGAAGCCAGAGTTCAGCCTTGAATGTTGTTCCTCAGATTCCACCCACTTTTGATTCTTGAGACAGGGTTTCTCATTGACCTGGAACTTGCCAATTAGGTAGGACTGCTTGACCAGTAAGACCCAAGTCTCTAGCCTAGGAATCCAAGTATGTGCCACCATGCCTGGCTCTTGTGAACTCTGTGGGCTCAATCTAAGCATAGCAGACACTCAACTGACTGAGCTATCTCCCCAGGCCCAAAGAAAACCCTTTTGATTCTGAATTTTCAAGTAGAGGATGATGTCTGTTGTAGGTAATGGTTCTTATATGGTCTAAAGATGCTGTAACCACCGTTTCCTCCCTAACCTCCTCTGTGGATCACTCCTGTGCCCAAGGGAAAGGTCTGGCGTTGGCCTATCTCAAATGTCAGCTCACTGACAAGAGGGGCTGTGTGTGCTAATGCACTTTTGAGCACCGGGCATGTTGAAAAGCTTAATCTCAGTGTCCAGGGAGTTTTAAAGACTGCTGCCTTGGTGAATAGACCTTTGTGCAAAGCACCTGACTCCCCAGGCCTTCCTTCT
Organism: Ondatra zibethicus; assembly: GCA_004026605.1. Lineage (NCBI taxonomy): Eukaryota > Metazoa > Chordata > Mammalia > Rodentia > Cricetidae > Ondatra > Ondatra zibethicus. Next base: position 28,951 of record PVIU01020767.1, on the reverse strand, counting down.
CCCTTCTGTGTGACGTGAGGCCTACACCTTTCAATCTTCTCTTATGCTGCAAGCCCTCTGGGTTGTCACCTGTGATGTCACCTCCTTAACGTTTCCTCATTCATTGGGTATTTCCTTATGTTTGTTAGGATCGAGTCTCCGTATCCCTTGCAGAAAGAGAAGTGGCAGTTAGGACATACCCAGTTTGCTTTGGGCCACTGCTGCCTGGGGCTGGCTGAACCATGGACTCATCTGGAATGTGACTGGGAGATGACATTTCTATTTTACTTATAACCAGTGACCAATGGGCACCCGTGTGTCTTTTCCTGGAGCTGGGATGTTTACCATTTCTGCAGATTGCTCTTCCACCAGACTGCTGGTGTCTGTGTAGACTAGAGATGGGTGATTTAGCTGGGGTAGGAATCGAAGGCCCAATACTGTCATCTCGCTTTTTGTAGGATTCATGTTTGGCAGTTAGAGGTGGAAAGGATGGTGAGAATGACTCAGGGCGATTGTGAACCTGTGATGAGCTTTTTACTGCCTCCCTCGTGAAGGAGGTTTGCTGGTGCCAGGCACAAAATAGCTAGAACCCCCACTGTGGCCAGCACAATCCTGTAGGATTCCTAGAAAATGATTTGGCTGTCTTTGCTCCTAATCCAATTTAATGATGTTGTTTTTGATAGCATCACCTATTTATTTGCTTGGCAGGAGAAAAAACAAAACAAAACAAAACACTATCCCCCACCAAGCTCACCAAAAGCAGGGCTCCTGGAAGGAACCAATCACCTGCCTTCAGCGCACTTGGGGCTTTCAAGTGAGCACTGGGTCCCAGACATGTTGGGGGTGTTTGAAATGGCAGGGGCACGGGATGAGGCTGGCCGGTGCTGTAAATTCCGAGCAGCCCAGCTGGGGTGGGAATGTGGTGGGGAGGGAAAGTTATCTGGAGCGAGTCTTTGTTTCCATGGCATTGCCTCCAATGCCTCAGCCCCCCAGGATCACCAAGCTGTAAACAGCACACCTTACAAATCAGCGTCCTCCTGACATGGCTGGAACGTTCATTACCAGCTGTAAAGGTACCCTAGCAAGAGAGGTTGCCATTCTGCAGCCCGATTTTCCATCGCCGTAACCCAATTAACTGGTGCGTATGTTTGTTTTACAAAGCTCCAAGCTACCATAAACCATCCAGATACGTGGGCTGCAGAAAGCTCTGTAATTAGGACAAGGTGTACAAATTAAACTACTCTTTTTAAACTTCAAACCAGCTAACTTCTGACATACTGTACTGCTGGGGCTTCTGGGACTGAACCCAATTAACATCTTAGTATTTTATAAGCATCGTTTTAATTGCGTTTGTATGCAATCTTCTCTCCAAGTGCCTTTCAAGGTGCAAGTAGTCCTTGTTCAGCTTTTATGACTTGGGTGATTTAAATCTCCTCTCTTCGAGGTTCCTGTTAATAATGATTGCTGCTACTTCAAATGCTGGTCCCACATAAAACTCGTCTCTCCGAAGAATTATGCTTTAAAACTGTTGCATTTAACTTTATTATTACATTTTTAATTTTTTCTCTGTTTGAACATTGTGCCCTTAAACATTTTATCAACCTGTCAGCCCTTGGAATAGCTGGAAAGTGAGATTCCTTTTAGGGCCTGGGAGGAAAGGTTTTCATTCTTGTTTGCCCTCAACTGCTAGGCATGGGGCTGGAGTAAAGATGCCCACTGTGGTTGGAGGTGATGCTGGGGAGGGGAATGTGAATGGATAAAACCAGGGGTTTTAGTTTCCTTGGGGCTAAGATTGGGTATTTCTCTCTTGTGCAATATAAATATATCATATACATATATTTTTTCTAATGCACAAATCAAGATGAATAATAGTTTAATACAGTATTTAAAACATAAATAAAGCCAGTAAACTGCAATCTATAGACAAGCATCCATTTTTGTTAAAGTAATTTTTGAGCCTCATTTGGACCAAGGGAGGAGGGCAAGGGTCATATTTATAAGTGTAGATTCTCTTTCCATTGTTATTTAAAATTGTGACAACTTACCCATCATGGATTTTGGTTTGCCTGGTCATAGCCAGTTTTAAAAAGATTGCCTTGGATGGGCATGGTGGCAACACACCTGTATTCTTAGTACTTGGGAGTTGAGGCAGGGGATTATATCTTCGAGGCCCTCCTGGGCAATGTAACGAGTCTTTGTCTCAGAAGGGACACATAAGTAAGGAGAGAGACTGTAAATCTGTGGTCTAGCTTTCAGGGCCTCCCTCGTGAAGGAAGCTCACCAGTGCCAGGCATTAAATGGCTAAACCCTCACTGCGAGATACTCTGGCATTCTCTGCCCCAAGCGAGTGACTTCCTTGCTTTGCTCTCCTTTGTTCTGGGCCCTGCCACCATTCTAAGAGTAAAGTCGACTTTAAAAGGGGTTAAAACACTTGAAGAGTGCCTGGCTGAACTATTTGCCCCCAGCGAATAAGAAGTTCAGAGAGAAGGCCGTGCCAATGTTAGTGTCTCCTTGTCAGCACAGTCTTCACTATGTGCAGCCAGGAAGCACTACAGCCCCTCTGGCTATGCCCGAGTTTCTGAGCACAACCAAGTAACAAACTCCTCCTCCACCACGGTGTCCCGCAAAGCAAGGGCTTCCATGATACCCCCTCCCCACCCCGCCTCTTAATACAAGGAGTTAGGAAAAATTGAGTACTAATGTTGGACTCAATTAGAGTTCCTGTAATTGGGATAGAAATATATAAGGTTGAGCAGGCAGTGAGAACCTCCTGGAATATTTTAAACCCTTTAGCTTGATTGAGTGTCTTGTCAAACAGAACTGGCAGCCTCTCTCCCAGAGCTGCCCGGATCTATGCAGATATGATTTCGATCATGCCTTTATGATGTGTAGTCTGTAATGAGGATGAACATGCACAAATCACCTCTGGGTGGCAGTTAGGATGCAATACTCAAAGGAGAAAGACAGTTCTACTTTCAAATGCCTGGTGATTTCAGATATTATATAGCTAGCCTTTCCTGGACCGCAAAATCTTCAAATCGACTCAGGTTCTTTGGTGGAAAAATGAGACTTTCATAGCTTTTCTTTGGCAAAACCCACTAGGGAGATAAGAATTGTGTCGCTGAGATCAGGGCCCCATATCTTTCTGGCTAGACTGAAATCAAAGTTGCAATTGAAGAGAGGATCTTTCCATAATTTGATTTAAGGGGCAGACGTGGAAAGGAGTGGGGCGTTGACCTCCTTGAGGTGGGAGATCTGAATCCATAGCAAAAAGCAGCCACACTTCTTGTGACAGGCGAAGAAGTTATTTTCCTTTCAGGATCAGAAATGAAGTCATAAATATTTCAGTGTGACAGCAAGGGTTTGGTAGGGGAAGCAACAAAAGCAGGGCTGAACTACAAACCCAAAGTTGGAGCTTTAGACCTGGCTAGAAAATTCCCCAATTATGTGTCAGTTCAGAAGCATCTCTCCAGGTGCTTGAGGTTACCCTTGACTACATAGTGAACATGTGGTCAGCCTGGACTAATGAAACCCTGTCTCAAAACACCAAACAATCAGAACCCACGGAAAACAAAAACAACCAACCAACCAAACGAACATAAAAACCCAACCCATCGCACAGTTTAAGAAAAAGGCAGGTTAATTAGTGAACTTGTGCTCACGGAATTAGGGGGAGATGCCCAGGATTCACTGCCATGTTTTATCTACTCTACTTTTGTTTGTTGTGTGGTATTGAACACTGACAAGGCAGGGATGAAATGGCTGTCCTGAAATTACAGCAAGCGATGAGGAGATCTCAGGAACCCATTTCTGTCACCAATAAAAGATAGTGAGTTGATGGAGCAGTCCTTTGGTTGAGTTTTGATTACGATGATGGTTTTGGTGATGATCTTTTGTTTGTGTGTGTGTGTGTGTGTGTGTGTGTATTGACAAAACTTAGGACAACAGGAAATTCCTAAAACATTGCGAAATAGCATTTGTCTGCAGGGCTCTGATTCTCTGATTTAGGGCCAGTTTCTTTCTTTTCCATTGTCTTACCCTCTCCACTCTCAAGGAATCTTGGGTTTGGCTGAAACAGATCCATGACACCAGAGTGCCAGCTCTGCACTGCACTGTGTGTGTAAAAATTGTCAAATTACGTTGCCCCTTCAGGGAGTCAGTGTCCCCTTAGTCCAGTTGCAGTTTGGGGAATGGGACTCCAGATGGTGGCCTTCCCCACCAGTAGCTGTCAGGGGAGCACTGGACCAGGCGACCAGTGCTGTAGGAAGAACTCAGGTTGTGTGTCTAGGCATGTACTCCGCACAGCTCCTGCTGGGCGAATCACTAGCTACAGCCACGCTGCAAAGAAAGACCTTCTGCTAGAAGACTCTCTACCAACTGGCTGTGGACTGGAGTCCAGAGAAGCATAAGAGAATGAATGCCCTTCGTCTTGTGCAGTTTGCCCCTTGACAATGAGAGAACTTGTAGAGCCAAGGGCTTTTTACCTCTCACCTCTTTTCACACCAAGTAGCTTCTTTGCTCTGAGGGAGGTGAGAGGTGGGAGGTGGGAGGAGGTAAGAGGTGAGGCCTGGCATGATCAAAGGGGAAGAACCAATCTGATGGAGAGGAGGGTAGAGGACAGAGAGTAGATGACAAAGGGCAGGGAAACAGGAGTTGTTTACAGCTGGGGTCTTAAAGGGACTAAGGGAGAACAGTTGTTCAAACACAAACCCAGGAAGTTGCTGGCTTACACGTTATCTTACACCTTATCTGAGGGCAGCTCTGGCTAGATAAAGAGTCACTGTGATGTGTCACTGGTGGCTGTAGTGGCCTCAGTGTCTGTGTATGGGCTTCCCTGGGGCTTTCTCAGAAACCCAGATGGCTGGTGCAAAGATTCAGACCTTGGGAATTGGACTGTGGAGAGTTAATGGGAAATTGCATGACTCTCTGGAGCTGGGTGGGAAAAACAGTGTCCTGTAAAATCCCCAAGGTCATAGCACAAATCCTTTCTTGGGCTTTTACTGGTGGTAGGATCTTGGCTTCCTTTACGCCCGAATGTGAGACTGTTATTTTCCTCCCAAACTACTTTCCAGGATTGTCAAAGGTAATCCTGTCTTCATAGAAGGATTATGAAAGCTTTGAAGTTTATACAGACATAACAAATTATCACTATGCCAGGTGGCAACCTCATTTCAGATCGAGAAGAGAAGCCTGGGTAGAGGTCAGCTGGCTGAGGCTTTGTTTTTTCTACCAGCAAGGTTGTTTGTCCTTAAGCAATTTGGTAGTTCCTACTCTGAAGCCTTCTAGGGGTGGGCATCCCCCAGCCTCATGTGCTCCTCTCATCAGGATATCACAATTCACACTTTACGTCAAATGTGTGCATTGGTAATGGGAACCGTTGCTTTTACTTTTGAAGGAAACTGAAAACAGCGAGTCCCAGTCATCCGTGCTGGCATGTCATTTTTGCTGTGAAGGAGCATGCAGAATGCATGCTGCTGAGGTAACTAGTTTCCCATAGGGCAGAGGTCCCTGCTCTCACAGGTCCTTTCTACATCATTTCCAAGTCTTGGCTGTCTTTGCAACAGCCAAATGAGCTAAGTGATCTCTGCATATGGACATTCCAGGTTATCACCTGCCATATTGGATAGTTTAGAGGTATTGACGTACCTTACCTGCTCTTGGGAAAGAAGTGTGGTCCAGAAAGTTCTATGGCTAAGAATGGAAGGAGGAGGGCCATCTGGAGCCTCTATGCTGCTGATGGTTGACCCGAGAAAGTCCTCTTGGCAGTCTCAAGGCAGATTTAGTGCTCTCTCTCTCTCTCTCTCTCTCTCTCTCTCTCTCTCTCTCTCTCTCTCTCTTTCTGGCAGCTAGAAGCTTATGGCAGGTGATATTTGCTGAGTAGTTTAGCTTTTCTAGCTTGATGCAGACAGACTCAGGAGCATGTCCCAGATATAGGCTAAACTCAGAGTGTGCTGACATCTGCACATAGTAGACACTTAATATGTGACTCTGCATTTGCTTAGATGGCAGTCTGAGGTCAGCAGAAAGAATGCTAGAGAAACAAAATTTTAGGGTGCCAGCACTAGTCTTTGACAAGGTGTATGACTTGGGCAAGCTACCTAACACCTCTGCGTCTCAGTGTCCTGAACTGTAGAATGAAAACAGTCTCTATTGCACTGGCTGGCTTTGGAGGACCAGAATGCACACCTAGGAAAATAGGATCATTTACTTCTCAGATTATGTAAGCGATTATTGGTTATTATTGTACCAATGCTATCATTTGCTCCTCCAGACAGCTTTCTCCATCTCAGGCCTGAGAATACGGCTCAGTGGGTCAGTGATTGCCATATAAATGTGAGGACAGGAATTTGTTTTCCCAGCACCCACATAAGTACTGGGTAGGCGTGGTGGCTCACCTGTAATTCAGTGTTCAGAAGGCAGAAATGGGATCCTAGAAGTAAATTGGCTAGCTAGACTATGTTTGTAATAGGGCTCTGGGTTCAGCTGAGAGACTCTACCTTAATGCATAAGGAAAAGAACATCCTAGAAGGATTTCTTTTTTTCCCCAACTTTTAAAATTGTTTTTATTGTGCTATACACTTTTCTCTGCTCCCCTCCTTTCTTCTGCTCTCCCTTTCTACCCCTACGTAGAAGGACTTCTTAAGTTTCTTGGCACACACACAGACACATACCTATATGTATACCTTCATGCATGTATGCCACAAACAAACAACAAATGAAATAATATTTCTCTATATCCTTGGGCAAGAAGGATAGAAGCACAGATTTTTGATATTCAAAATGGCCAGAAAGTCATGTTTTCAGGTTCTCATTCAGTCTCCAGAACCATCTTCAAGCAGAGTGCTCTGGTGTTTGTTCTCCTTGTCTGACTGGGATAGTTGAGATGTTGATGCCTGCAAGTGATAAACAATAATTTCTCAACTGTCATATGCCATGCTGGTCGAGATGCCCATTGCCTTGAAAATTCTCCAAATCTTCAGAGAAAGAATTTGACAACCCAAATCTAAGAGCCTTCCAGAATCAAATCACTCCTTTCTTCAACAATTGATTATTCCAAGAGTTTCTAGAACTTGAATGCCAAATCATATGTGCCTGTGCTCATTTGGGCTTAGGAAAAAAACATTTGTACCTTGGATTAAATATTTGAAGGTCCCAGGATCACTTTTGAATGATTGCAAACCATAGTTTGGTAGGAAAGGCGAACCATTCACATGAAAGGGCAGATGGGTTCCGTAATCACCAGACTGTACTAAGGAGGTTACAGAGGAAGCGATTCCTATCAGCTGTAGTGTTAGGAGAAGGTGTCTGCAGAAGGATGTGTTTGTCTTGGCTCTTAGACTGGAGGATACAGGTCAAGGGTCTCTATTGCATAACTCATGGGAGAGCCATTCAAATCATAGTCTGTGTGAATAGTGCTATACAGAGCTGATTGCTGCTCCGTGTGTACAGCTGGACTTGATGGTCCTGCCTTGGGGGAGAGAAGCTACTCTCATGTCTCTGTTATGGATTTTAAAAGCAAGTTTCCCAACTGCTTATTTGTCCTATCACAATAATGGACTAGGAAGACCCAAAAGAGGAACCAAATAAAAACTTAGGTTGGGGAACAGCTTCATTTGTGCAGCGAGGTCATCTTCTTTAACAACTTAGATATTTGAAATCCTCACATCCTTGATGAAGAGAACTGGGGACTCTCCCACTGCCCTCAGGATCATCCCAAACCCTGGGTGCTCACTTAGCCAAAGGGCAGTCAGTTCTTGTAGGACACTTACCAAGGGGAGGCTGGGATGCAGTTAGCTTTGCAAGCCTTGTCTCACTGGTGCGAGAGCAGCTGAGAAAGTACAAGCCTGCGGTATTCCTGGGTGTGGCTTTGCCTTGGGTCCTGTCAGGTTTCCCCGGGATCTCTTGCTTTCTTGGCTTGCTCTCACTTTGCTCATCTGTCTTCTGGGGATGAAGTTGTCAGCAACAGCCTTAGTGGAGACCTGGCTTCAAACACCCACTCTTTTAGCAGCTTAGAATTTGGATCCCTCTTTCTCCTTGCTCCCTCTTTCCTGGAGTGGGGCTGACTATTTTCTCAAAATCTTAAAGTGCAGAAGGCTTTATCACATCCCTGTCTGAGAGCAGTTAAGTGTTTCCACAACATCTTCCTCTCATTTACTTTGAAATTTCTTTACATTTTTACTTATATAGGTATGCATGCCGTGTGTGTGTGTGTGTGTGTGTGTGTGTGTCTAGAGGCCAAAAGAGGGTGTTGGATTTCTTGGAACTGTTGTTACAGGCAGTTGTGAGTTGTTCAATGTGGGTGCTGGGATCCAAACTCCAATCCTCTGCCAAAGCAGCGAACATTCTTAATGGCAAAGCCTTCTTTCCATCCCTGGCTCTCTGTTTATAAAAAGACCATTCTCTTTGGAGACTTGTACTAATGCAGCTGGTAAGTTCTCCCACTGAAGGGTAGGGGGTAGCTCTACCCAGCTCAGCCCCTAGTAGGTAATTCCTGGGTAGGCTACCTCTCTATAGAAAGGGTTCATTGGAAGATGGTACAGTGGGAAGACCATGAGCTACAGGCTGCTCCAACTTGTCTATAGGCTTCATTTTCCAGGATAGCGAGAATGTGGTTCGACAGATTCATAGAGCATGATATCATTTTACAGTGTTAAAAAGATGGACCCTTCTTCTGGAGGAAGAATTTGTATGTTACACTTGCCAGCTTGGGGGAATTTATTTAAATCTTGCTGATCTTTATTATTCTGCCCCCCCATATGAAGATCTTTACAATTTAACTACCCCATAAGGTGGTTACATAGGTTAAAAAAGATGACACACCTATGGAACCTCACTAAGAACTGTCCCCAGGATTGTGGTAACCCTTAATAAATTATATCTAGAGGAAGAAGTAGGTGAAGAGGAACAGGAGACAGGAAAAAGCAAACGGGATAGAGGGCTAAAATGGAGGGAGCAGATTCAGGTCAGTTACTTGCTTTCCTTAAATACAGAAGAAACTGAAACCTAGGACTTCCCTATTGTAGGTGTCACGGGACAATACTTACTTTTGTATTGGTAACCTTTATTCCCCCAATATCTTTAATGTGTGAGCATTCTTTGACACCGTCTGTGAGAACTCAGTTTTTCCCTGCTTCCCAGTACTTCCCTCTCATTTTCCCTGCCAGATGTGCTCTGTGGTCCTCGGCCAGCCTCCCACTCAGTCTCTCACATCTGGACCTTCAGGCATGTGCATGCAAGGTATTAGTGACCATGGGATGCCTTCCAATAGCCCCATTCTCACAGTGCTTGTTCAAGGGGATGAGGAACCCGGGCATGCCTGTGAGGTGTCCTACAGGATCTAGGTTTCACTTTAATGAAACTTGACATTTTTCATATGAAACTGTTCTTGACAAAACAACACTAGTGTGGCACGGCTCGTCATCTTCCCAGTGCAAGTCAGAGGGATGCGTTTGGTGTCTCTGGGGGCTGTCAAGCTGGGCCCAAGCAGGGCACTGTCCCTGCTCCCTGTGTCTGTTCTCGGAATATTGTTATTTGGCGACTCAGTTTCTTCTCTGAGTAGTAAGACAATTAGCTTGTGCTAATTAGAATGTAGCTCTTGCATATGAGTGTGGGAAAATGACCTTGACTCACACATCCTTATCAGCTCTGCCAAATACTCACTGTTGTTTGTGTGAGCAAGTTATCTCTTCTCTGAGTAGGTTTCCTTGTCTGTGAAATGGCAATTAGAACAGTGGCCTGCGATAGCATGATGCTTGTAAGCCTGCTAATCAGAGCTTGCATGCGGTGACAGACTCAGGAGAGAGCTGTTTCTAGTATTATTATTTGAATAGAGCTTTTCATTTTCCAAGGCTTTGGATGTCATTGTCATCCATCCAATAGCTGAAGGAAGGTGTTAGATCAGCTCTCCAGATTGATGGGAGTGCCTCTTCTTGGAATCAGGGAGTCTGCCTGTGAACAAGTCTGGGGGTTTCTTGGCTCCAAGTGTAGCCCATGGCCAACATTCCTCTAAGGGAAACGGCTTTGATCTTCCTTGGTTTGTGTTGATCCCATGACAAAGACTTGTGATGACATATTACTCCTTCTTCAAGGGCTTCCTCAAGTTCTCAACTGTATAAAGAGAACCTCTAAAGGTCCCCAGAGCAAAATCATCCTCTTCCTTTGGAATTTTGGATGTATGCTTGATTTAACACTTGGTAGTATCATATTGTAACATAAGTGTAATTGTCTGTGAATTTGTAGCAGACAATACCAGTGTGTGATCTTATACCAACCAGATCATAGTCCTTGTACACTGAAAACTGACTTGAGTTAACAATATTAACAACAGCACCAGTTATTCCAATCTCATTTAATCCTAAAGCATCCTGAGAGGTAGACACCACTGTCCTCCTTTCTTTCTTCATGAGAACACCAAGTCTGGAAGGACAGAAGTAACTTGTTTGAGGTCACACAGCTAAAAAGTGGATCTGTGACTTTAACTTTGAACCAATCATAGGAATTCTTTGCCTGGTCTCCCTCTCCCTTATCCCATTTCTTTGGAGTTGAAGTCTTTGGATGATAATTTCATACTTCCAGATGTTCCCCTGTGGCAAGACTATTGAGCAAGGAAGATGAGAACAAGGGAACTCTGGGAATTTGCAAGCTGAGTTGGGAGAGCCCAACTCTTTGCCACTGTTGAGGAAATGTCTTCAGCTTGTTAAATGCATTCATCATGAGCACCCAATGATCAGCCAGTTGGAGAACATTTATGAAGTGCCCTCCCTACTTGTAGCTAGCCTCTTCCAGGTGGGCTGTTTTGGCATGTCCCCTCATCTGCCGTGACCCAGAAACAACTCTTATATGAATTCTCCTTGCCTGTTGCCTTTGCCAAGGGAATGGAGTTTACCAGGGATCAGATAGGACTTGGAACTTTATAAGCTACCCTGAGGTTGGGAGCACCAATAGAGGTACACGTCACTGGGAACCCCAGTGGGACTTGAACTATGGGCACCTAAATAACTGGGATGAGAAGCTCATAGTTGTATAAAAACTACATGAGTCATGGGATTATTGCTGCAGGACCCCAAACCCAACTTTCTGGTTTAAGTTCAAGGAAGGAACTCACGATTCCTGTGCAAGGCACACATCACATAGTATTAGGGCTGGAAGAGACTAAACAAATACAGAATATTGTCTTTTGAACCTCTTATTCTTTGTCAATATGGGTGGTGGATACCATGAATTATTGGTAGTGTTTCCCCTGGAAAAGCCTAGATGTAGCCTCAGGATCTTTTAATGCCCAGGGATCTGAGCAGCCACGGTGTTGGTAGGACCTTATCTCTGAGTTGGACTCTTTCACAAGGCTGCCTTCCACTTGGTCTGTGGCAGTGGAAGACAGGTATCCTGTATGGGTCATAGGGGAGCTTCTTTCTCTGTGGGACGTGTTAGAGGGAACCAGAGATGAGGAGGTACCAAGTTAGGGTCTTGCTTTGGTGCAAGTGATTTTAGGTCAGGCATGGCCTCCTGTGACTTTAGTTTGTTTGCCTCATCTAAAATGAAAGGCCAGAGAGGACTGATTGAGGACATGGTTCTTTCAGATGTATGGCCTGGGATATTTTCTTTCAACATTGAGATATACTCTTGCTCCTAAGAGTAGATATTTGCATTGTTTATGCCCCAGTTCTCTGAGGGCATATGTGGGACTGTCACATTGCCACCTTACATACCTACATTCATTGTAGACATTGGCGGGGACCCACAGCTCCCCTCTTGACCTTATGTGGACTTGACTTTAGATTTTTCAACATACTTTTTGATGAGAAATCTAGACCGTCACTGACAGCTAATTTGAGTTTGCAGATAAAAAAAAAAAACTAACCCGTGTAACTGTCGTAGAATAATAGGTATGCAGAGACAGTAGCATTGCACAGGTGACTGAGAATAGGATCTTCACAGAAGGACAGAAGAAGAAGCAATACAAAAAGGAACGAGGAGCAAAGATTACTACATCTTCAGGAAGTTTTGTTTTGCTTTGGAAAACGCCACCCAGGGCTTCCTAGCTTCAGGCGGTGCCTGGCCAGGCCACCTGGAACTTTGCGGCCTTTTCTGGGAATGAAGGCCGTGGTGGAGGCTGAATCAGGCTCAGGGAAAAAGAGAGTTGAAAACGGACTGAGATCTCAAACAAGGCCAAAGGGTTACATTGCCCTTTCAGACCAGTCGCCGCCTTTAACTGGCTGCAGAGGGTTTCTTTCAGGCCCTCAGTTACGGATTTGACATTTCATCTGCTAGATGGCGCTGTCCTCTAAGGAAAGGCACTAGTCCTGCTTGTCTCAGAGACTCAAGGAAACCAGAGCAACTGAAGGTGAGAACCAGTGCTGGTGGGCAGGGAGCACATAGAGCCTTTCCTGCAGCAGCAGCTTCTGCTGCCAGGGCGCTTCTTACTCCCTCCGCTATTTTGCTTTGTAGTGAGGGAGTACTGTATGCTAAATCTGAAGAGTTAAAAGGCCTTTTATTTTGGGCAAAATTGAGACAGAATGAGAAATACACACACACAAGACAGACAGACAGACAGACAGACGCATATACACACACACACAGAGAAGAGAAAGGGGATCAAGGTGGTGGCATTCAGGTCCCCCTGAAACTGCAAGTAACAAACGACAACTCTCAACTGGTCTTGGCCTTCACTTGACCAAAGTCAAGTGAAGCAGAAAGAGCCCTTTCTGCATTTTGCCTTCTGAGCTTGATGCCTGGGACTCCGGGTGGTTTTACACTGAAGCCTTATAACTGAGATCTATCCAGGGCCAAGTTACACATGGGCACCAAGATCCTGTTTTCTGTGCAGTTGTGGTGTTAAACTGGCAGACTGACTCCTGGTCTGCATGTGCAGCCAGGCAGGGAGTCGGAGTCCACTACTACCCCGTGGTGGTATCAGCAGCCAGAAGGAAGGAAAACAAAGATAAAAGGGGGAGCGTGGAAACCCAGTGGGAGGGAGAAGGGGGGAGGCTAAGGTGGGAGAGGACAAAGGACTGGGATGAAGGGGGTAGGGAGTGGGAAAGGGAGAATCAGACAGGGAGGGCCAGGCTTCTAGAGAGGAAAGGAAATGGAGAGGCGGGATGACACACTGGTGGATGGGAAGGCTCTGGGGAGTGAGAAGAAGTGGGAACTGGTGTGGAGCTTTGTGTGTGTGTGGGGGGGGAGGAACGTGAAAGCTGAGATCCAGACCCAGCAGAGGAAGATGCCTCTGTTGGGCAAACAAGAAAACAAAATTCAAGAAATGGCTTGGAACTGGGGAGGCTGGGGAAGGAAACCTAGCCAGGTTCCTCGAAGGGGCAGAACTGCATTGACAGGGACTTTCCAAAAGAGGTTAGGCAGGAGATGCGCAAGGACACTTTGAAGCAGAAGGTTCTGGAAGCGAGGGAGGGAGAGAGTGGAGCTGAATTCTGAAAGGGGGAAAAAAAGCAAGCAGAAACAATATGCAAAGCCAGTGCAGGGCGGGTGAAGGCAATGGGGGAAGCCATTCATTGAATGTTTACGCTAGAGTTTTGAAAACCAGAATGTGTGTCTTGGAGTATAGCCATTGTCCAGGAAACACAGCGTGGCTTTTAAGCAAACGGTGGAGTGGTTGGGGCCACACTAGTGAGCAGATCACATTGGTCTGTTGTGGGCTGCCTTCTTGCTGGCTGGCAGCCTGGTATGGAGGATACCTGCTGGGGCCTGCTGTCTGACAGAGGGTTATCCCTGCTCTATTCCCGGTGCTCTGAGTCCAGAAGCACTGGTCCCTCTTGCAGGCCAAGCATCAGGATGTGATTGATCTGTTTGAGACTGCTTCCTGGTGGGTACAGGGTAGAGTAGACAGCGAGACTTGGTGAAAGGCATCCCAGGGTAGAGGGGAAAGGACAGGTCCCCGGAGTATGGTGGCAACGGTTCAGTTCTGAGTTTGACCACTGTGTCTTGTAAACTAGCACATAATCTGTCTTGCCTCTTTGAGCCTTTGGTGAGTGATCTATAAACTTTGCATCTTGTGGGCTAAGGGAAGACAGTTCAACCAGTAAATTGCTTACTGTCTAAGCATAAAGACCCGAGTTCAAGCCCTAGAACTCCCTTAAAAAATGTGAATATTGAAGATGCTTAATGCACACTTGTGATTTCAGCACAGGGAGGTAGAGACAGGTAGATTCCTGGCAGCGCTGGCTAGCCAGCCCACCCGACTCCATGAGCTCCCCCAAACCAAGTGAATGGCTCCCGAGAAACAGCCCGTGAAGTTGACTTCTGGCCTCCAGATGTACCCCACACACATTCACATGAACAGCACCCTACTGCACCCCCATTGGTCTTCATCAGACTGGTCTATCTGATATGATTCCTGAGAGGTTCAAATGAGTCGATGTGTATGTCTAGCAGAGTGACTGCCTGTATTCATGCCCACTCACTGTTGGCTGGCCTGCTTTAGATGCTAATTGGGACCAGATCTCTCTCTCTCTCTCTCTCTCTCTCTCTCTCTCTCTCTCTCTCTCTCTCTCTCTCTCTCTGTGTGTGTGTGTGTGTGTTTTCTGGGACCTGTCCTTGAATGCAGAGTAAGGGGCTTACATGTGAGGATGTTTGAGAAAGGGAATGATTTGTACACGGTATCATGTAGGGATAATGAATTTCATGGTGGCCTGTGGGCTGCTCTGGAGAGTAGGGGAGATGATGAGAAAAGAGGGTAGGGTAGGTGAGTAGGGTACTCCAAAAAAAATAATAATCAAGGGTATTATGAAAGATATCTGAGTGCCTGGTGATTGGATGGTTAGATAGGGAGAGACAGGCATTTCAAGCATACTTTAGAGGGTTTGGGGCCAGGAGCGGGAATTGGAGCCAACACATTGTATATTTTTTTTAAAAGACTGAGAAAGCTGAAACCAAATAAAAATATGGAACAGAGACGTATAATCTGTGGCATCTAAAATGTTTATGATTTTTCCCATTATATGAAGAGCTGCTATGCCCTGGCATGGCCTAAGGATGCAGGGAAACTGCATTCTAGAAACAAGGCAGATCCTGGGCAGAGTGCCGCATCTCACAGGAAGGTACAGCAATGCTTAAACCCAGGGCGAGGTTGGGATGCTGAGTAATGTGGCATTGGGAGCCACACACTCATCTCAGAAATATTTATTTGAGTGTGAGCTCAGGACACACACAGATCTTATCTGAATCCTCGCCACCCAGGCCTCCTTCCCACTCTCTGGGTCTCGCGTCTCTCCTTTATGAAACTGGGTTGATGCCACTTGTCCTTCCTTTGCTTTTGTTTTTTTAAGATTAAATACAGAGATCCGAGTAAGGTATCTGAACAGAGTCTGGCATACACAAACACAAGCTTTGTCATTCCTGAACATGGCAAATGCTATCTATCGGGAAGCAATGGATTTGATTTGTGTGTGGGGGGTATCTGTGACTGTCCCAATCTTCAGTAGTGCATCAGTTTTGACGTTGTAAGAATCTGGTGCCTGATCTGGGACCAAACTGCTCTCCCTGTAAAGCAAGCAACTTGATTAGGATTCTTTAGAATGAGTTAAGAAAACAACAGCAGCAGCAGCAACAACAACAGCAACAGCAACAACAACAGCCCTCCCCAAGTAACCAAACAGAAACAAACACCAAAACAATTCACATACAAAAACAATTTCTTTATTTTTCTTCATTTCCCTCCTCCCTATGTGGTCGAATGCAGACTTAGTTCTCTTGAGCATTTCTTACAGCTGGGTCAGCTCTCTCCTCAAGAATCCTGATAGTATAAAGATTGATTTTCTCCCTCACCATTCCCAGAGATTTTTGAGTCCCAAGTCTCCTTTCATCTGCCTGTCTTCTTTAGGCTCTGTTTCCCAACAAAAGAGTCAAATCAGGCGTCCTGCAGCGTCAGCAGAAGCCAGCCCACCTCGGAAGCATTTGTCCACGTTTCTGCAAGCTTTGGTTCTATCTTCCCAGTAAGACTTTCTGAGAGTATGGAGAAGATCCCAGAAATTTTAATCCTGCTGGCTGCAAAGCCAGCCTCTTCCCACACTCTGGGAAACAGGAAAGGCCGTGTGGGTCGGGGGAGAAAGGTGGTCCTCACTGAAGCCTGGCCTTGGCCCCAGAGCCATGTGTGGCTGCTACACTCTACAGCCCTGCTGGGTTACTTACTGCTTCCTTGAGAGGCCAGTGAGGGCAGAGAGATTAGGGTCATCAAGATAAGGCTCCGAATATTCAAACTGGAAGCAAAAAAGGGCTGTTTTTCCAATAGTAAGCAATCAGGGAACAGGAGGATGTAATTTGCAGATTAGGGAAGCGAACAAAGAACAGAAAATTAACTTCATAGCAGAGAGGAGTGCAGTCTGTTTGAAGAAATAAACCTCCGCAGAGAGTTGTTGATAAAATCAGACTGTTGATTTAAACTAGGAAATATGACCAAATCAGCTGGGGTTTAGGCAATCTGTGGAAGTTGAGGATGAAACTTCAGGCAGGCCTGGAAAGTTGGGCTGCATCCAGAAACCTCATGAGTAGGGATGGGTGTGCTTGTGTGCACATATGGCATATGTGCATATATGTATAGGCATGCATGTGTATGTATGTATATATGCATATGTGTGTGCACATGCATGCGTATGCATGTGTGTACGTGCATTGCACACACTAAGGACATACAGAAGGGGGATGTATCTTACTGGGATGTTTAAATCATCTTCATACAGGATTGTTTTTTATTTAGAGAGTGGCATTTTCTACTCAGAACTAGTAAGTAGCACCTGTGCTTCTGCACACAAATACTCTTTCTCCCCTCCCTCCCTCCCTCCCTCTCTCCCTCCCTCCCTCCTTTCCTCCTTCCCTCCCTCTCCTTTTGTCCACCCTTCTCCTTCTCAGTGCTCCCAAGAGCTCACCTGAAACATCAGCTGGCCTCCCTGAAAGGACCAGTACTGACTTGGGCTCTGGAGCCAAAAAGTCTCAAGAGATGCTTTGGTTTTCTAGGTAGCTAGAGCAGGGCTTCTTCCACTTTACAGCAGAGGACCGACCAGGCTGAGCCATCAGGCCTGTCTATTGTGGGGAGTAAGGGATCCAGTTCCCTGGTCTAAGAAACCCTGCGTTTCTCCATGTTAAGCTCTCCTGATCCCACACACAGTAGCTAGGCCATGAGGTGTTTGTTGACAGCTCTGATTTCCCAAGGCCTGAGATGCAGAGAATATCCTTAAGTACCACAGCAGAACAACCTCTGCCTCGGTATCCCCTTCTCCTCCTTCTGTCTTGTTCTGGATCTTTGGAAACTGTGGTATGGAAACCCCTTCCTGGCTGGCTTCTTTGAGTTCAGGTGATGGGAGGCTCTGTAGGCTACTGGGCTGGAAGAGAACTCAGAGTGCTTGGTCCCTTCCTCCTCCCTGCTGGCTGTTGGTGGGCCGATGGCTTTCTCTACTCAAGTGAGGAGGTCTTTTATACCCCTAGCCTCAGCTAAAATTCTCTCTGGACTCGGGGTTTCAGCTTTGCCCCTTTAGGTACAGGAGATTTGTGGCTCCTAGTTCTTGGGCTCTTGGAAACCTCCCCATCCTTCTGTATAGGGATGAAACTGTTTACCTGGAAATTTGGGCAGCTTGGGCTACAACTGAAGAGCCTGCTACAAGTTGACGGGCTCTTGGCAGGTTGCTTATCTTCAGTGGACTCAGTTTATTCATCCATGAAATGGGGATGATAATAAGGTAGCCTTTCACTGACATGTGCTATAAATTCTGCTTGTGGTGCAGTGTGTGCAGGCATTTGGAAGAAAATAAACATGAATTGAAATCCTAGTACTGAGGCTGATTGGCTGTGTGGTTTGGGGCAATTATTCCTTTTCAAAAATGATTTTTAAAACTTAAACCAACTTTTATGTGTTGGGTGTTTTTGTCTACATGCGTGTTTTTGTACCACTTTGTGTACCTGGTGCTTAAGCAGGCCAGAGAGGGTGGTAGTGAGCTGCTGTGTGGGTCCCGGGAATCGAACCTTGGTCATCTTGGAGATCATCTAATGCTTTTAACTGCTGAGCTCTCTCTTCTGCCTTTGGTCAGCTCTCTTAATCTCTCTGAACCTTGGCTTGTATCATTGGTTGAAAAGGGTTGACAACCCTGCTAAATTCATGGCCACATGTGAGGGTCACTTAAACATTCCCCGTGACATAGGAGACACCGGTCACATCCCAGTCCATCTCTTTCGTCCCAGTTTTCCTGCAGGGGAGAGCCCTGTGCACAGCAGACCCTGGCTTTTTCATCTCTAACATTGTTCCACTGACAGTTGAGCTCAAACTCTGTTTCTAATCTGTCTGCGCCTAGCACACCTCTTTCTTCAGGCATCCAGAAGGATGTGGGCCGGAGGAGTGAGGGATCCAGAGGCTGTGCCTGCCTCACACAGTTTGCGTGGTGATCTGAGCTCTTCCTTTTAGCTTGGGAGGGCTCTGAAATAGTTGACAGCTATCAAGGACTTTACTTGTCATTCTTTGTACAGACGCCCCCTATATAACTCAGGGGGAGGATCTTAGATTTTTCTGGGCACCTGTGCGTACCTACATTTCAGATTCCAAAGGTCTCTCGTCCAACTGCTCCTGCTGTCTGGAACCAAACTTGCCATTATTTATTTTGTACAGAGATCTTTGTAAAAGGTATATAGTATATAGTATATTTATTTTCAAAATGTCTGTGTAAAGTCTCAAAGTTTCAATGTGTGAGCTGCTAAAATGCCCTGGTGTGAGTGAAGCTGGAGTGAAAGGTTTATCACATGTGTTCTCCTGCTCTGTGCCCTCATCTCGACATGCAAGCGCTCAACGTGGGTATGTTAGTAGCTGAGCAGTCACTCCTTTGCATTGGCTTCACCACTGTCAAAGTAGAGAGTCATAACTCTACTATCACTGAATATGAACATGCCATGCCTGTCAGTACTTGCCAGTGCTTTCAAACATAGTATCATTTGGTTTGTTCTTCCAATCGTCTACCCATCCACCCACCCACATGTTCATCTATCCATATGCCTACTCATTCATTTATCTACCCATCCATCTACCCACCTGTTCACCTACCCACCCACCCACGCACCCACCCACACACCCTACCCACCCATCTACCTACCTACCTAACTACCTCCCCACCTATCTGGCCATCATCCATCCACCCATCCATCTACCCATCCATCTATTGACCCAGCCACCACCCACTTACCCATCCAGTCACTCAACTACCCATGTACACATGCATCCATCCACCCATCCATCCACTTATCTGCCACCCATCTGCAAAATGCCACCAAAAGCTTTCTTTAAAAATTTAGAAATGGATCGGCTATGGCTCCTGACTTAATACAAAGTAAAATTGCACACCCCACAAATAAAGTCTCTCACAATACAAGTGGGATACACCAAGTAATCAAATAGTGGGATTGGGTATTCTTGAAACACACATAAAGGGACAATGGGACTGACTAATAAAGTCTTACATTAGAGTATGGGAATAAAGCTGGGTCTTAAAGGATGACTAAAGTTGATCTGAGTCCAGAGAAAGGGAAAAACTGACCAGAGGAGCCATGATCAGGGAAATGAGGAAAAGATAAGACAGCAAATTGAAGTCCAAAAGTAGAACTGGAGTGGGACCATTGGGAGGAAGCAGGGAGTGGGAACATTGGGAAGGTTGGTTGGCCCCAGTCTGTGGAAAAGATGATCTGAACAAGGTCAAGTCAGTTAACCCGGCATGGAGCAGGGAAGGGCTCCTGTTGCCCCATTCCTACCTGAGGAACTTCTGGTTGTTAATAAATTCTGGGGAAGTCACAATTTAGGGTTATATGTGATTATTGGTAGGCTGCTCACTCACACATAGGCAGAGCTCATTGGATTTAGTGGGTTATTAAAAAAGAGAGAGGGAACCTGAAACTGGGGAGAAGTTGTGTTGCGGGAAGGCCAAGTGGAGTTGCCGGGAGGGAGTAGGAGGCAGGCATGATCAAGATACATAATGTACATGTATGATATTTTCAAAGTATATGTAAAAAAGTCAAAGCAGAAGAGGCTGGAGTGTAATGTTGGGGAACATGATAATGTAAGCCTCTCTTACTGGGATTTGAGACCTGAAGAGTCTTCCTGCCAGCAAGAGATCTCTAGGAGGAAAATGCAGCTTGACTTAGGATGTTGAGTGTTTGCATTATCTCTTGATCAAGACATAGACCATTCGCTGTGAACACACAGGATTCTGCTGTGTGTTCAATTAAGGCACCACGGACAGACACTCGTTATGACACCCCAGTTCTTTGAGAAAGGGAAGGAAAAACAGCCTTTGCTTCTGGGAAATGCATCTTATTCACATCCAAATGGTAACTTAATGTGAAAAACAAGTGAATTATCTCTGGAATCAAAGCTTTACATCATTGGGAAATTAGACATCTAGAAAGACAAAGCCAACCTTCAGTTAGTTGAATGGGTAGATGATAGATAACATTATAACTACCACACCAATCAAGAAATGAACAGCTGCCTACAAATGTAACTCCCTACATGCCTCAATTGTAACAAGTCCTCCTCTCCAAGATAGCCATTGTCCTCACTTTTATAGTGACCACATCTTGCGTTGGTCTGTGGCTTTATCACTTGTGGGCATCATCTCACTCTCTAGTCTTCCTCATGTGCATGTTCATCTGCTTTGTAAAGAATTTAGGTCTTTTTAAGCCTATGGCTTTCCCTTCTACAATGTTCTTTTTATTTTATTTCTTAAAAAATTATATCTATGTATCTATTTTATGTGTGCGGAATTCAGAGGACAACTTGCACATGCCAAGTTCTAGCCTTTCATCATGTATGCCCTGGGGAGATAGCTTGGGCCAGATGGTAGGTGCTTTTACCCTTGAAGCATCTCTTCTGGCTGGGCCAGTTACTTTTGATCTCAACTCAAGACAAGGTAGGGTCATCTGAGAAATGCCTCCTTAAGACTGTGAGGCATTAATGATTAATGATTGATATGGGATGGGTCAGTCCACTGTGGGTGGTACCATTCACGGGCAGGTGGTCCTGGGCTGTATAAAACACAAGTGGTACAAACCATGGGGAGCAATCCAGTAAGCAGCATTCTTCCATGGTCTCTAGTGATCTCAAGAGGGGGTACACAATAAAAAGACAATGACTACTGCTCTCCCAGGAATCCATCAGTATCCACTAGTTCATCTGGGAGGGTCAGGGCCCCAAGGCTCTATAACACCCTCTCCCAGCTGTGGTTGAATGTTGAGAGGCCCAGTCTTAGGCAGGTTCAACAAAGGCTATTGCAGCTGCAGTGACATTCTGACTGCACTGTTGTGACCCTTTTTATAAAGACACTCTTTCGTCTACTATGTCATCCATTCCCTACAAATAGGATACGTTTGTATTTCCCTAGCTTCAAAATAAGAAATGGACAATTATTCAGAATGTATCAGCTTTTTCTTTGGTGATGGCGTGTGAACTCTTGTTATATTTTACTCTATTGTGAAGCTCAAGTCTTTGTCCAATGGAAACCACATTAAGGTCTTTCCCCATGCCTTTTTTTTGATGTGACCCCAGTAGCTTGGGGGAGATTCTTCTAACTTGACAGCAATGTGTTCAAAGCCCATTGCAGGCACTTCCTATCTCAGACCCAGAGCCAGAAATTTACACAAGATACACTAGGTTCACTCAAGGAGAAAGGCCCATTTTTTTCAAAAGACTAAATCTGAGGAAGAGATGTTCATCATCACTGGCTTGTCCTTTGTTTCCAGATCCCTTTTTGGAAAGAACTAGAATATGCAAATGTGCCATGGGTTTACATTGATATTTCCAGTTGAGAGTCAGGTCTGCAGGGAGTTCCTTGGTACCTTCTGGTCTACGTCAGAAGATTTCACTGAGAATCTGTGAACATTCTGTCCTCTTTCATGATGGGGAGACGATGAAATAGTCCACAACCAGCCCTGCTTTACTCTACAAACACAACATCAGAGAAGTCATGCTGGGAATGTCATGACATTACTATTACCAAGAGCCAGTGGGACTTTTTGCATATTGTGATCATCTCATTTTTATAGGAGCAGTATACTTGCATTTTAAATGATACAGTCCTTTCAAACTAGACTCTTTTAGCTTCAGTCCTTGATTTTTAAGTAACTGTATATTTATCACGTGTGGGGATATTTGTGTGTGTGTGTGTGTAAGTACCAAGGCCTATATGTAAAGGTCAGAGGACAACCTTAGATATCAGTCCTCACCCTCTACCTTATTTGAGACAGTTGACCCAGGATTTTCTGTTCCCTGCCTCTCATTTAGCTGTAGGTACATGTTGGGTTTATAGATGTGTGCTCCACTGCATACAACTTCACATGGGTGCTGGGAATCCAAACTCAGGTTGTCAGACTTGTATGGCAAACACTTTACCTACTGAGCCAGTTCCCCAGTCCAAGTGCCTAACATTCATAAGAAGTTCCTACCCAAAAGCTTTTAATGAATTTCTTAGGAAGAATTTTTCATGAGAGCAATGTTCTCAAGGCCTTTGGATGTTATTAATGGTTTGTAATTTTCATTCTCTGGATAGCTGGCACATGTGCCTCTAACTTCTTCCACCATCAAGCCTTTCTGTCAAAAATCATTCAGGGAAATTTAGTTTAACTTCTTTCGTAAGTTATGTGGTTCTTTTGCTCAGCTTTCCAAATCGTTTCCCTTCCTCTCTTAAATACATTTTTTTTTCATGATTACATCTTGATTTTGGATATTTTGAGTCTGAATTCACCATGGTGTGATCTTTCAATTATAGTCCAAATAATTCTTTGTATAAGGAAAATTTTGTATTATAATAAATTATTATTATAGGTCTCTATATTTTTCTCTATTCCCTTGAGGTTCTTTCTATTCTACGTTTTCTTCTTCAGTGTTTCTTGTTAGCTGTCTATTGGATTTTCTTTATGTATCTTCTATTTAACTCTCTCTAACATGAGTCCTAAGTTGAATTAAAATGTAATTTGTCAGAGTTCTTGGCAAATGTGGGCCTATTATGATTGATTTATAATTTGGAGTGATGATGGGTAATGTGTTTTAGAATATTATTTTTGTTTCATTTGGGAGAACATGGGAGAAGGTAAACTATACTCATTGTGAGGGACAGTAGACATTTACTGATCCACTGCCGGCACACATCACACAGTCATAAGTCTGTTAGCATTGAATGTAAGCACTTTCATTTTTATTTGATTTTTATTTGTTTGTGTGAGTGTGTGTGTGTGTGTGTGTGTGCGCGCACGTGTGAGTGTAGTACCCACAGGGACCAGAAGAGGGTATTGGATCCTGTAAAACTGGAGTTACTGGTGGTTGTGTGCTTTTGAGGTGGGTGCTAGGCACCGAACTTGGGTACTCTGGACCAGCAGTACATGTTCTTAACTGTTGAGCCGACTCTCCAGGCTTTCAACTTTTAGTAGGTGAGAAACCCATTCTTTGCATTTTCTAATTGCTAATTTTGCTGGGGAGACAGAAGTTAATACACTTATGGACTTACGGCCTTTTCACTTATTTGTTTTGCTGTAGAACTCCATGCAGGCTGCTACGAGGAGAGCTTCCTATGAGCAAGTACACAGTAGGTGATCCGAGAGAAGAGTATTTTGTGGCTTAATAGAATAATTTGTAATAGTGAGAGGATAAAACAATTTCCTGAAAACACCCTGTGTTCTCTGTGGTTCAGAGTGAAATCACTCACCACCACAGTGAGAAGCTGCTGCTTCCTGCTGTTGCCCGGACTCTTGTTTTATGGAAACTATTTGCTTCCTGTTGGTAGAAAAGCAAATAATTGTGATGGTTTGTTCCAATTGCCAGCTTGGCACATGGGAGAAACAGCTGGGAAAAGCATCTCAATGAGGGATTATCTAGCTTAGGTTGGTCTATGGGCATGTCTGTGAGGGATGGCCTTGATTGAACTAATTTAGGTGGGATAAACTTCCCATTGTGGGTGTCACTACTCCATGGATTGGGGGTCCCAGTCTGTGGACATGGATATGATAAGTGGAGCACAGGCATGCATGCACTAATTCTCTCTTTGCTTTTGACTGTGGATGTGTCTAGTCGCTTCAAGCTATTTACTTGACTTCCCTACAGTAATGAACTTAGAATCTGGAGTTGCAAGTCAAATTAAATTTGTTCTTTTTTTCCAGAGCATTTTTTTTGGTCATAATAACAGAAGTGAATGAAGGTAGGCCAGCACTGTGATGAATTACCACACCTATCCGGTGGCTGAAGACAGCTCAAATTTATTTCCTTCTGTTGCTGGGGATCAGAAGTTGAAAATGATGTCTTGGTCTATTTGTGTTTCTACAGCAAAATGCCTGCATCTGGATACTTTATACAGAAGTTTATTTGGTTCATGGTTCTGGTGATTAGAAACCAAAGCATGATGCCTGTCCTTAGCCAAACCACAATGTGTCAGAAGCAAAAAGGAGAATGATTTTACCCATAGAGAACCAAGCATGGGATTTAGCCTTATTCTATCTTTGTGCTCCTTCGGGAACTAAACCCACTTCGGGAGAGTTATGATAATCTCTTCCATGGGTAGTGCCCCTGATCTAATCACCACCTTCCTAGTCCCTGCTTCTTAAGGATTCATCGTATCTCAACACCATTATAATAGGGATCAAGCTTCTGTGAATCTTTGGGGCTTATTGGGGCTGGCCAAATTGAGAGATCATGTTTCCTTCTGAGGAGAGAATTTACCTCCTGGGCCTTTCCAGCTGCTAGTGGGCCTCTGTATCACCTTGTTTGAAGCTGTGTCTTCCTGCTTCACATCGCATCCCTCCATCCCCTGCCCGCACCTTCACAACCTATTTTCTCGGGAGTCAAATCTACACCTCCTTTCTAAACACACTCCGCCACCCCCTAACTAGACAGTCCAAGATTCACCTCATACTCTGAGCTGAACTACACCTACCAAGCCTTTTCCTGTCATCTCAGGTAGGATTCACAGGTTGTAGTCTATATATTTGCAGGGACACTATTTAGCTCACCTCATGTGTGTATTCCTTTTATAAAATCCCTGAAACAAGCAAGCAAGCAAGAAAACAAACAAAACCCTTAAAAGTGAGGAAGTAAAATAATTTTTAGGGAGGTGGTAAGGCTGATCCTCGTCAGCGTCCTGATGTTGCAATTTCTTTGAAGACAGATGTTTTATCTTACACATCTATTTGATTTTTCTGTTTTGCATTTGTGTTTGCTTCTTAACAGTAAGAAGACTCTTCCCGTCTCACTTTCCACCAAGAAAAGAAAAACCGGTGCCTGGGTTTGGCACATAGCTGTAGAATTCATGCTTAGCATGCTCAAGGCATGGGTTTAATTTCCAGCACAAAGGAAAAGAGTAACGAAAACTGATGTGGACAGATGTGCTACTGTTCTATGGCCGTCTAGAATCTGGTATCCCTTTGTGGTAACCCTCTCATTGACATTGGCATGGTGTCACATCCCCGGAAGGAGTGCCGATCTTGGTCTAGCTCTGTAGTTTGGATGGCCTCTCGCTTAGCCTTCTCCATTTACACCTGTGACCCACCAGGCTGGCCAGGGGACTCAGCAGATGAAGTAAAGGGGACAACTAAAGCTCATTCACCAGTTAGAAGGGAGGCTCCCTGAGGGTCACAGGTACCACATTCTCTGCAGGACTGAGTGGGCAGCTGGTCCTCCTGGAATACTCAGCTGAGGACTGAATCTTAGTGTTGACCTTCCTGTTTCCTGATCAGAGTTCCTGGCAGCTCTTTGTTTTCTGTAAAGAGGCCTCATTGAGCAAATGGCATCCCCAGCTTGACTTCTACCAAAGAAAGAGCTAGAAGCCATCATTTCTGCTTTGCAGCGTTTCTCTTTTGCTAATAAGCTAGGCACTATTATGCACATTTTTCTGCCTCTCCCCCAACCCCTTCCCGCTAGCCCCTTCTGCTCTAAAACAGCTCAGAGTCCCAGGACGGTTGAAATCCGACCAGCCACAGTGCTATTTTTAATGTCTCCACGCATCACAGCTGAGGACCTGACCACAGCACCCAGGTGCATCCACGACTGCTGTCTCTTTCTCTCTGAGGACATGGGCAGAAAAACCAGTGCCTCTGCCTGGAGTCAAGGGAGCCGCGGAGGGGAGGCCAGGCAGGCTCTTTATCTCTTGTCTGTGGCTCTGCTTATCACAGCGTATAGAACAGACACGCAGCAGTTTATCAAGTGTGACACTCGCGTGCAAGGCACACTGCTGTGGACCTGTCTCGTTCCATGATGCAGACTCCATCTGCTGTGCCCAGTCTGTCCATGTTTGGGGCTAGAGGAGAAACAGGGCTCATGCTGCCTCTCTTCTTCTCATTCTCTAGAGGCAGCTCCCTCCTCACTCTCTTTTCTGAGGCCTTTGAACGATCCTCTCTCTCTGGGGCTGAGTCCCCGGGTGGATCTCCCACTTTCGTGAAAACAAGACAAGACTCAACATCAACTTGTTTCTTTCTTTAAAGGGTTTGCCAGAGAATGCCAGAGAATTCCTGTGACCTATTAAAAATGATGTATTTGCTTTTTATATGCATAAGTTATTATATACATATGTGTGTGTTTATATATATGTATAATTTGGGTATGTGCGTGCATGCGCGTGTAAGTTCACTTTGGTTTTGAGGCTTTGCAGCAGGCAGTTTTGTTTCAGCTAATCATGTTTATTTTACAGTCTGAGAACTTTTAAAACATTTCTAGCCTCCCTCCCGCCCCCCGCTCCCAGAGGCTTAAGCATTATTTGATAATTAGCCTTCACAATTATGTTATACATTTTAGAGAGAAGTGTGGGCTGTGGGAGGGCGAGAAGAAGAAAGTTGTGTGTGTTAGTTAATGCGGGAGGAATGGGGGTATTATCTGGGGACTGGGGGAATGCTTAGGAGGGAAGGAAGGTGCCTCTGTCAAAATTCATGAAACCCTTACCCAGGACACAGGGGAAGGGGGCACAGTGGAAACTTTCTCGCCTTTCCTAATTAAAATGATGCAGAAAACAGGACCCACAAAGAGACCAGCTTCATGCCATTTAGAAAGAGAAACACTTTGTTAGGCTTTCTCTCCATTTCCTAGAGCTCACCATGGGGCCAGGAGTAGAATGGGTGGGAACAGAATGCGTTGAAGAAACAGTCTTTATATTCTGGTGTTCACCTAGCTGTGACTTGGATGGTTTGATGAAGCGGCCCTTGCTAAAATGATGAGGTCTCTCTGCTTTCTGCCGTTTGCTTCGTGCCTTGTTCTTCAACGTGACATACTCACATCAAACATAGTGTTTGTCTTCCTAGGTCTCTGCATTTGAGTTGCTTGTGTTTGTCTCCAAAGAAGTGGGTTTATCTAGGCTGAGCAAGGTATCCATCCAAAGAGAATAGGATCCCAAAAAGCCAGTACATGCAGTAGAGATAAATCCCAGTGCCACTGCCAGTGACCCCTCAGTCTGCCCCAGCCATACAACTGTCAGTCCCATTCAGAGGGACTAATTTGGTCCAGTCTAGTGGAGTTGGTGAGCTCCCATTAGCTCAGGTAAACTGTTTCAGTGGATGAACCCTTCATGGTCTTGACCTCTTTGCTCATATTCTCATTCCTTCCACTCTTCAACTGGACCTTGGGGGTGGCGTGGGAGATTGTGTGGAGGGAATGGGAGGAGA
The DNA here is from genome assembly GCA_004026605.1 of Ondatra zibethicus. NCBI lineage: Eukaryota > Metazoa > Chordata > Mammalia > Rodentia > Cricetidae > Ondatra > Ondatra zibethicus. Next base: position 1,366 of record PVIU01020767.1, on the reverse strand, counting down.
GGAGGGAGTGGGAATTTGGATTGGTATTTTTAAAAAAAAATAATAAAAAAGAAGTGGGTTTATTTTTTGTTTTCAGAAAATATTCTTCTTTAAACAGACATTTGAAAAATTAGTTACAATGAAGTTGAGAATTTGGTAGATTTTGAGATATGAGGAGGGCATGTATGTTTGTATTATGTGTGTGTATGTCTGCATGTGCTTATGGCTATGTGTATATCTGTATATGATGTGTGTATATGCCTATACATGTATGTATGTATGTATATATGGTTTGTGTATATGTATATCTGTATATGTTGTATATGTATGTCTGTGTCTGTTTCTGTGTGTATGTTTGTATATATGTCTATATCTGCATATGATGTGTGTATATATGTTGTAAGTGTATATTTGTATATGTTGTATGTGTGTATATTTGTTTCTCTCTGTGTGTATATATGTGTGTATATCTGTGAATGTGTATGTGCAGGTATATAATGTATGTGTGTATATGGTATGTCTTTGTGTACGTGATAGTATGTGTGTATATGTGTGTGTGGGGAGATATGAGGATTCTTAGAATCAAGAATGAGTTTTAGTGAAACTTTAAAAGTGGGCAAAGGTAGCATGTACCAAGGGGCATTTCTTCTTTTTTGCTATTTTTTTTTCTGAATCAAGACATTCGAAGCCACCACATTGCCCCCAAGATGCAGTAGAACTTCAGACAGTACTAGACAATGGGAGAGTTTTTATGCTTGCTGCTTGCTATTTAATAATATTATTTATTTTGGTAGGAGTAAAGGGGACTCTCAGATTTTTGATTTCTCTAGAATACAGCCAGATATACAAAGCTGCCTGAGGACAGTCACCTAGTTGTTTGTTTTCTTTGTTGTTGTTATATGTTTTGTTTTGGTTTTGGACCCAGATCAGAAAGCTGTCTGTGGAGCCAGAATAATACTGGGTTTGAAGGATTTTAGGGTGTATGGCCAGGACAGAGATGAGTTAGCAGGATCCAGAGTAAGGCCGTGACAATCGGGGCATGTGCAGTCAGACCCCCTGAACAGTGCATCCCAGATGACTATTACTGGTCAATAAGGGGAACATGCAGCCGGACCCCGAGAACAGTGCAGCCCAGATGACTATTGCTGGTCAATGCTGTGAGCAGAGTTGACAGACCTTTGATTTCCCTGGGTGTGTGAAATTTCTCAATTTAGAAATGTTGATCACCCCTTCAAGCTGAAAATGAAGCAAAACCAAAAATCCCAGCATCCTACAGGCCAAAGAAAACACATCAGCTTAGAGACTCAGCTGCCACAGGGGAGAGAGCACCTATAGGTCAGCAGCATAAAAAAGGAAAGACAAGGAATGGCTCTGGGCTTTCAGGGTT
>PVIU01020766.1:14393-33342 GCA_004026605.1 Ondatra zibethicus | reverse complement strand
TGAGTCTGTGTGCATACATGAGTGTGTGCATGCATGAGTCTGTGCATACATGAGTCTGTGTGCATACATGAGTCTGTGTGCATGCATGAGTCTGTGCATACATGAGTCTGTGTGCATGCATGAGTCTGTGCATACATGAGTCTGTACCCACATGAGTCTGTGTGCATACATGAATCTGTGCATACATGAGTCTGTACCCACATGAGTCTGTGTGCATACATGAGTCTGTGTGCATACATAAGTCCACGCATGTCTCAGGTGAGTAGCTTCAGTACGGGGGAGACTCTACCCTGAGAAGTCTGTACTGAGCCATGCAGTCTGTTTTGTTTTCCTGGCTTGAAGAATCCGTATGACTGAGACTAAGGCCCTGCCGGTTATCTGTGGCTAAGAATGTAGCTGAACACACTGGAGGATGCATGTTTCTACTTGTTGCAGTATATGCGCCCCAGGAAATGGAATGCAGTCCTGCAGGACTGGCAGTGCCAACTCCTCTAAGTGCAGAGGAGTCTGAGGGCCCAGCACCCTCCATCTTGAGCGACTGGCATAGGTAGATGGGGCGTTCGGAGGACCTGCCTCTCCTCTGCCATCCAGGAGAGGGGGCTCCCTTTAGTGAACTAAGCAGGCGACCCGTTTACTGTTACTGAGTTTGGCCATTGTGAGAAAAAAGCAGGCAGAGAACATGAGATACGGGGATGGCGGGACAGAAAGTATTGAAGAGGAAGGGGATTCAGGGGATTCAGTGCCTGGAGAGCCCCCCAGGGTTTGCAGGGGAAGAGTGAGCCTTCAGAATCGAGGCCAGTCTCTTACACAGTGGCATGTGCCCGGCCTGGCTGTTTGGAATGGAGAACTAATCTAAGGAGAAGACTTCCCCGGTCTGTGGTGCTTGGGCGGCTCCTCCATGAGTCAGCAAGGCCAAGGCTGCTCTTCAAAACGTGGCATGAACTAAAGCCCTATTTGCAAACTTGTCTCTAGGCTGGGCTGTTTGATTTTAGCTTCCTGGAAATGGAAACAACTTGGTAATTCCTTGCGTTTCTACTGTGCCACCCCAGAGAGCTCGTCTTTTCTTCCTTCCTTTTTATCCCTTCTCCCTGATGCTGGACATTGAGTTTAGTTAGGGCTTTGTGAGTCTGGGCAAGCCCACCCCTCACCCAGGACCCTCATACAGGTCACAGCTTTGTAGTTATTTAATTATTTTCCTCTATTGATAATAACATCCCAGGTTTTTTTGTTTGCTTGTTTTTGTTTTCTTGCAAGACAGGGTTTCCCTGTGCAGCCCTGGCTGTCCTGGAACTTGCTCTGTGTAGACCAGGCTGGCCTTGAACTCACAGAGATCCACCTACCTCTGCCTCCCAAGTGCTGAGGTTAAAGGCTGAGCCAACACTGCTCCGAGGTTCCCAAGTTTTTTCTTTTCTTTTTTTTTCTCTTCCTTCCTCCCCCTCCCCCCCCCGACAGGGTTTCTCTGTAACTTTGGAGCTTGTCCTGGAACTTGCTCTGTAGACCAGGCTGGCCTCGAACTCACAGAAATCCACTGCCTCTGCCTCCCAAGTGTTGTCAATAAAGGCGTGCGCCACTATACCAGGCTTGTTTTTGAATCTATCTTATCTCCAAATTCCTCAAGCTAGCAATTTCCCCCTCTCATTTATAAGGCTATGAAATCCTTCCTGTCTGTCTTAAAATTTTAACAACTTTTCCTTTTTAAATCTTTAGTTAAAGCTGGCAAGATGGTTTAGCAGGTCAGTCCCTGGAACCTATGGAGACAGTCACCTCCTGAGAGTTGTCCTCCGACTGCCACACAATTGTCATGGCATGAGTGTGTGTGTGTGTGTGTGTGTGTGTGTGCGTGCGTGCACACACATAAACACACATACTCACACAGAGGGGGGAGAACGTTAATTAAAAAGCTAATTTTAAAACTTTTAAAGATTTTTTAAAATCTTGTTTCTAAGAAGTACTAATTTGAAACTTTATGTTTCTTTTATTTATGTATTTAAGGGAAGTTTTTTCTTGTGGAATTGTAAATGATTACACAAAACACATTTTTCCTTCTCCCACCCCCAGAGAGTTGCCTCCAGTTGCGCCAGGTCACTCAGAACAGAATCATCGACGCTGTTTTTCACCAGAGGTTAATTCCAATTCAAGAGAGGCCCCAAACCCAAATGCTCAAACAAGTAAAGTTCTATGTAGGGCTGGGGCGAAGGCTTATTGGGTGAAGGCACACTCAGCCAAAGCCTGCGACCCAAGTTGGATCCCTGGTACCCACCCAGTGAAGGAAGGCCCACCTCCGGCACATTTTCTTGACTCCCGCCCTGCACACACAAAATAAGCAAGTGGAAAAACAAAAGCCTTGAAAAACGAAACTATGTATGCAATAAAAGCTTACTCAATGTGTTTTGGTAACAAAATGTCTAGTTTACCCATGAAAATGTGGCTTTTTTTTTTTTTGTAAGTTACTATTTGCTTTGGCCTCAGCAGGTCAGCTTGGTTTAATGTGGAAATGTTATTTCAGCCTCCTAGGAGAGGCGTGTTTAGAAGGTCATTAATGGTTACGGGTATTTAGGGGAGAACTTAACTTTAGTGCCTTATGGAGCAACTTGTATTTACACAGTATTTATGTGTATTATTTCATTTAATTCCAAGGGGAGATTTCTGAGTGTTTTAAACATCGTTTCTGATTCAGAAAAAGAATCCAGGTAAGCTGTTATTTCTCTAATGGCGAGGAAGAAGGAACCGGATGAGGAGGGCCTGAACTTTCCACCGACCTTCTCACTTTCTTTTTTTGGTTTTTCGAGACAGGGTTTCTCTGCAGCTTTGGAGCCAGTCCTGGAAGTAGCTCTTGTAGACCAGGCTGGTCTCGAACTCACAGAGATTCGCCTGCCTCTGCCTCCTGAGTGCTGGGATTAAAGGCGTGCGCCACCACAGCCTGGCAGACCTCACTTTCTTAGTCATCAGAACAAGCTGTATTTTTTTATTTCAGAATTCAAAGGCTAAATGCAAAACCCTCTAGTATTTATGTTCTATGTGCATGAGAACAGGTGCCCACAGAAACTAGGAGAAAGCATCCTGTCTCTTGGACCTGGCATTACAGGCGGTCATGAGCTGCCTGATGTGGTTTCTTGGAAATGCAAGCACTCTTAACCTCCGAGCCACCTCAGCTTTTATTTTTCTCTTCTTTCCTTTTTTTTTTTTTTTTTTTTTGATACAGGGTCTTGCTATGTAGTTCTGGCTAGCCTGGAACTCACTCAGTACACTAGGCTGGGCTTGAACTTGAAACAATTCTCCTGTCCATGCCTTCTGAGTGAAAACAAAAATTATTTATTTTAGCGCTGGTTATAACATTGTGTGTTGATGTGGATCATTATATATTCCCTTGACTTTTTTATTTCTCTCTTCTCTCTGTGCTGGGGACTAAGCACAAGGCTTTGAGTATGCTAGGCAAAGATGCTATTATTGAACTACACCCCCAGTTTTAGATCAGCAGACATAGTTCAACTAAAATAAACTGTGGTCAACAGCGCAGCATGGTGGCACAAGCCTGTAATTCCAGCACTTGGAAGGTAGAGGCAGGAGGATCAGGAGTTCCATGCTATCCTGGACTCCGTGGCAAACGTGAGGTCAGACAGGGCTGCGTGAGCTTACCTGATATAAACTGTCTTACATGACCCTGCTGTGTAAACGCTGTTCTCATAGAACTGCTTACTCTTGAGAGGAATTCCCCTGCCTCCCCAACATGTGCCTTGTGTCTGTTTCCTGCCCTCTCCGCAGCATTGCAGCTGAGCTCCCTCAAGGGCTTAATGCAAACAGTCCCCCTCCTGCTATGAGACCTTCTGTATCCTGAGCTTATCTGGTGATGGCCAGGAGAAACATTCTGTGTGTGTTTCATTGTTTCTCTGTCCCTGATTTGAACTCTGAGCTATCGGAATGCCAGGAAAGGGATCTGGAGCCACAGAGCCTTGAACGCGTGTGTCCACACACAGCCATTTCATGTACATAAATTCCATACATAAACATACATCATACACATACATCTCACACAATTTGTTTTTTAAAACAGGTTTCGCCGGGTGGTGGTGGCGCGCGCCTTTAATCCCAGTACTCGGGAGGCAGAGGCAAGCGGACCTCTGTGAGTTCGAGGCCAGCCTGGTCTACAGAGCTAGTTCCAGGACAGGCTCCAAAGCCACAGAGAAACCCTGTCTCGAAAAACCAAAAAAAAAAAAAAAAACCAAAAAAAAAAAAACAGGTCTCAACTGTGTAGCCCAGGCTGGCCTCAAATCCATGATCCTCCCAAGGGCTGGTATCACAAGTATGTGCCCCCTGCTGCTGCTGCTTTTCCACTGGATAGAGAGAGAGCATTGACATTTCCTGCAGAAGATTATCTAGCATCTTCTGTCAGTGTCCTCTTTGCTGAAGATCCGTTTAAGAGGGAGTGGGGGGGTTGAATAGAAACGGTCCCATAGGCTCATGGATTTGAATATTTAAGTAGTGCACTGCTTGAGAGGGGTTAGGAGGTGTGGCCTGGCTGGAGGGAGTGTGTCACTACGGATGGGCTTTGGGGTTTCAGACCACATCTTTTTTTTTTTTTTTAAAGATTTATTTATTTATTAATTATGTACACAGTGTTCTGCCTCCATGTATGCCCACACGCCAGAAGAGGGCACCAGATCTCATTACAGATGGTTGTGAGCCACCATGTGGTTGCCGGGAATTGAACTTAGGACCTCTGGAAGAGCAGTCAGTGCTCATAGACCACATCTTAGTTAATGCCCTATGGCTTTGAAGAGACACCATGACCACAGCAACTCTTATAAAGGAAATCATTTAACTGGGACTGGCTTACAGTTCAGAGATTTAGTCCATTATTATCATGGCAGGAAGAGAGAGAGAGAGAGAGAGAGAGAGAGAGAGAGAGAGAGCCACCACTGGGCCTGGCTTGAGCATCTGAAACCTCAAAGCCTATACCTAGTGACACACTTCCTCCAACAAGGCCACGCCTACTCCAACGAGACCACGCCCACTCCATCAAGGCCATGCCCACTCCAACAAGACCACGCCTGCTCCATCAAGGCCACACCTAAGAGTGCCAGTTCCTGGTAACCAAACACTAAAATCTATGACTTTACGGGGGCCGTTCTTATTCAAACCACCACTGAATCCCAAGCCAGGGCCGGTGTCACTCTTTCTTCCTGAGGCCTGTGGATCTTGGCTCTTTCGCCGGCACCATGTCTGCCTGTATCATGTTTCCTGCCATGCTGATAAACAAAATAACTCCGGGGTCCCCCAAGTTCTATCAGGGATTGGCCAATATTTTTATTGTTTCAAATATTTGTGACCGGGTTTACCAGTCCGTGGGATGGCTTGGAACGTTACAGGCCAAGCTAAGCATGAAGAACAAATATTTGCCCTCCACATGGTCCAAGCTACCTTACGAGAGCAGTGGGCTTATTGCTTGTAGGGTACCACTCTTTCCTGCCCCCACACGGTTATCCCAGCTACGCCTGGATGATGAGCTCATAGCTTGAGTACATTGGGGATTTAGGTTCTTTTTTTTTTTTTAGTTTTAATAAGCAGTTTTGAGTGATAAAAGTACCTTCTCCACTCAGATTTCTAGGAAGGAGGTTTCAGAAGACTCTCTTCCAACCATACCACTCAAAGCCTTTCAAGAAGTTGTGTCTGGGGTGTGCCCATTTTGTAAAATGAGTTTACAAATAAAATATGGTAAGCTGACCGGTGGCGGCGCACATCTTTAATCCCAGCACTTGGGCGGCAGAGGTAGGCAGATCTCTTTGAGTTCGAGGCCAGCCTGGTCTACAAAATGAGTTCTAGGACAGGTTACAAAAAAAAAAACCAAAAAAACCGGGGCTGGAGAGATGGCTCAGTGGTTAAGAGCACTGACTGCTCTTCCAGAGGTCCTGAGTTCAGTTCCCAGCAACCACATGGTGGCTCACAGTCATCTGTAATGAGATCTGGTGCCCTCTTCTGGCATGCAAGCATACATGGAAGGAATGTTGTATACATAATAAATAAATAAATCTTAAAAAAAAAAACCCACCAAAATCCACCACCACCAAAAAAACAAACAAACAAAAAATCAAAAACAAATAAGATATGCTGTACATGTGAGCACATGTGAAGTGAAATCTGTTAAAATATGTCCACCATAGCTGGGGAGATGCTCAGCTGGTAAGATTTGGATCCCTAGCACCTATGCAAATGGCTGGGTGCAGACGTGATCTCGGACCTGGGAGGTGGAGGCAGGAGGGTCTCTGGGGCTTCCTGGCCAGCCTGTCTAGCCAATCAGAGAGCTCCAGGTCCGGTGAGGGAACTTCATTTAAAATAATAATAATAATAATAATAATAATAATAATAATAATAATAATGAGGGTCTGGAGAGGTGGCTCAACAGTTTAGAGCATCTTCTACTCTTTCAGAGGGACCAGAATTTTGTTTCCAGGACCCATGACAGATGCCTCACAGCCTGACAACCACCTGTAACTCCTGCTCCTCCGGATCCAATGCCCTCTTCTGGTCTCTGTGGGCCCCTGCACATCTTTGTGCACACAAGCAGGCACATGTGTGCAAACACACACACTCACACAAAACCCTAGCTAAATAAACAAACAGATAAATAAATAAATAAACACAGATAAATAAATAAAACCCGAAAATACAAGGCAGAGATCAATCAAGGGAGACGCTATCAGTATCAGCCTCTGGCCTCTGCACACACAAACACACAAGAGCATGCACACTCTTACACACTAACACACATTCGTGTATACACATAACAAACATAGTTACAGTTATTTCTAGTTGAAAGGATTATGGTTGACTCCAACTTCCACCTTACTCTTTTCAACATATTCTAACTTTTCCAAAGTGGACATTGAAGGAAAAAAAGAAATAAAGGACAGGGCATGACTGCTCCTAGGTGTGGTGGAGGAGAAAGTTTATTATAGATAAAAGGGAGAGCATGCCAGAGGCAGGGACGTCTGGGAGAGTCAGGAGTGATGACCAGGCTGAGCTGGGCCATGTGGGGAGACGGGGAGGGAAAGGGAGAGAGAAGAGAGGAAACCCAGGTGCAGCAGCCAGGAGGCCAAAGGTACAAAGGGCAGACAACCAAAATGCCTGGATTCTATAGGGAAGAGCCTCTCGGGGAAGGGCAGCCCAGCCCCTGGGCTGCAGAGTTCAGGGTAGGGGACAGGACGTGCCAGTCGTATTCTGTAGCAGGTAGGGACTGAGGAATGCCGGGAGAACCTGGTCAGATCTGCTTTAATACGTTAAATAGGCACTCAGCCATTTGTCCAGACTTTGAAATTTAATAGACGTATGTTACTTTTGCTTTTATTAACTTATTTATTTTGACAGTGTCTCACTATGTAGTTCTGACTATCCTGGAACTCACTGCGTAGACCAGGCTGGCCTGGAACTCACTGCATAGACCAGGCTGGCCTGGAACTCACAGAGATCCCGCCTCTCCCTCCCAAGAGCTGGGATTAAAGGTGTGTGCCACTAAGCATAGTGTGTGTTACTTTTGAAACAACACAATGTATAACTCTATTAAAATAAGGGTTACAATAACAAATACAGGTTCTAACATGAGGTGATGTTTAAAAACCATTTAAGGATATTTTAGAAAATTTGAGACTACTCTTACAACTGGTGTCCACGAGGACATTTTGACAAAGTCTCAACAAGGAATCCTCAGACCTGGCAGAAAATTGTGCCTCAGAGCCTAGCCGCCTTGTCCTGAATAGTGAGTAAGCTAAATGATTGAGTTCTCCCTGCTGTATGTGACAGCTTTGCAGAACAACCAGAGTGCTAAAAACGGTCTAGATTTGTGGAGATGCAGGAACCCATTTTCCAGGAGCCAGGTTGTCAGAAGCCGGGAGAACAGGACCCTCAGCGAGCAGGGCAGTTTCTGAAGAGTTCTTTATTATGCGTGTTTAGTTTCCTTGCTCTGCTTCCGTTCCAGAAAAAAGGAACCCGATTCTTGTAAAATGGGACCGAGAATACTGCTTTGAAGGTCGTATGTGCCCAAGCTTTGGGGTAAGAGACAACGCGAGCTTGCAGTGGCCACGTGACGAGCAAGATCCAGAACAGAACACGGGCGCCCTGAGACGCCGGGGTCAGGTCCCTGCCTTTGCCCACAGAGGAGACACTGGGGTCGGAGGCAGCCGACTAGCATTAGCATCGCTCCATTCAGGAGACTGGGATGAATGACTGAACCCCTGCTGGCGACTCCTGCCGCAGCTGCTGAGATGACAAACGCGCCACCACGTTCGACTGCGTGAATTACTTTTACTGAGCATTTTATAGCTCGACCAACTAGACACAGGCGAGGTCACGATTTACGCAAGAAGCCAAAGGCTCAGGAAGCAGAACTGAGCTTGGGGGGACCGAACGCCAGCCTACCATGTCTGTGAACCGATCCGCACAGGCCATGCGCACCCGCTCTGGCGTTGCTGGGCTCTGCACTGTGAAGTCCTCGGCGAGGTCTCTTTCTCTTCGCGCCGCAGCCACCGCATCGGCAATGGCGAAGAACACAGATGACCCCAAGAACATCCCAGACTCCCCCAGGCCCTGCAAGAAAACACATTTGTCTGTTTTATTGGTTTTGCTTTTTTGGTTTGTTTGTTTTCGGACAGGGTCTCACTCTGTGGCTCTGACTGGCCCCAAACCCACTCTGTAGGCCAGGTTGAATTCACAGAAAGCACCTGTTGTTGCAACACGTTTGTTTTCAAGGTTTCTCTAGCGGAGGACAAGCTACTTCGGGGACAGCATTGTTCAGCATTTGTACTTAATTCCTGGCATACAGTTTTCTATAATTAATTTCTCAAACATCTCAAAAGTTTATTGTTCAGCTTGCCGAGCAAGTGAAACTCCTAGAGCTCTTAAAAAAACAAAAAACAAAAAACCAAAAAAACAAAAAACAGGGAATTTTCTGGATCTTTAATTCTCTCTGAGTTAAGTATTTGTTCTATGGGAAAGGAATGCATGTGTGTTTACATGCATGTGCACACGCAAGGTGTGCGTGTGTTTCTGTGTGATGAGAGAAGGGCACCCTGGTTAAAACAGTCGATGAAGTTAAAACTTCATGAGCAGAGGAAAGAACTCATCGCGTTTCCCGGGTTAAGTTTGGTTTCTGAGACAAGGGCATTGTTATGGAACTGTGAAGTGTGCTATGGAGTAGACCAGGCTGGCTAAGAACATTCAATCCAAATATCTTCCTCCCTTTACTTCCTGAGTGTTAACGTTATAAGAATATATCACCACGCCCCTCTTGGTCCTTGCTTTTTTTCCAGAGAAATCTTGCTCTGGAGCCTAGGCAGGCGTTGAGTTCATGATCCTCCAATCTCCGTTGAGTGCTGGCGTGCCCACCTCACTGACTGTCCTGCCTGGGAACTCTCGACCTGAAGCTGTTCTCTGGAGCCTTTGGGCTGCCTTTGGCTCCGCCCCCCACCATGCCTTCTAGCCCAACAAGAAGGCCCTGTCCATGCTCCTCCCTCTGGATCTGTGATGGCCTCACGAACCCAAGTCCAGAGGAGACGCCTAGACGGTGGGGATTCAGTTTGGAAATGGATGCAATTCCCACAATTATTTTTCTTGTTTCCAAAAAGAAAATCAATTTACTCCTGAATAAAAACGAAGAAATTACAAAGTAAGGACGTGCCTCCTCTTAGGTATGGGGGAGGAGAAGGTTTATTGTAGATAAAGGAGAGTCCAGAGTGAACAGGACCAGACTGAGTGGGCCCTGTAAGGAGAAGGGGGAGGGGGAAAGTGAGGAGGAGGGGGAGGGTCAGAAGACCAGGGAACCAGGAGGGTAAAGGGTCGACCCAAAGACCAGGTAACCAAAATGATTGGATTATATAGGAAAGGAAGCTGGAGGAAGGGCAGCCCAGACTCTGGGCTGGAGAAGTTTAGGGTAGGGGGTGGTGTATGTCAACCATATACCTTAGCATGTGGGGACTGAGGGGTGCTGGGGGAGCCCAACAGCCAGGTCCACTTTATAATGTTAAATAAGCATCTCAGTTAGCCATTTGTCTGGAGTTGGGTAACAACTCCTACCTAGGAGCTTCCCAAAAGATTTTAAGGAAGACGTCACGTCTCACACCTCGGTGACGTTTCCGTTCGAGGCTTGTGATCTGCGCAGAGCGACACAAACAAAACTGAGCTGTAATCCCCTGTCCCTTTCCTTTAGTCATTAATGAAGGTTGGCTGGTGTCTTCGCTTCCTGACACGACTGACCTTGGAAGCCACAGGATTCTCAGGCGTGGGGGGCTGTCTCACACTCTGAAAAAGCCGTTTAGCCAGCTCTGACTGAGCCTTGCTGTGAAATCCTTCGATTCCTTTCGACCAGAAATGCATCTAGACGTTATCTGTCTCCCCCTGCGTGGGCCTGTCTGCCTCGGGGCGGGGGTAGGACGTCCTTGCCACAGTTGGGAGCGGCTGTTCTAAAGTCTAGGTTTGCTTCTGGATTTGACTGAGAACCCCCAAGTCCCTCAGAGGTGGGCAGTTTAACTAAGAGTAAAGAAGGATGGTGGTCCGGGGTAGGAACAAAATCTTCAGGTCCTTGAGGTCTAAGGTTTCAATGGTGGCATGTCTTCAATGTCCACCTATTCTTTTGGTTTTATTTCTTTTTTGAGACAGGGCTACCTTGTGCTGGTCTGGACCTCTCTATTTAACCCAAGAGGACCTTAACCTGCCCTATGCTAGGATGACTGGTTTAAGCCACCATGCCCCGCTCAATAGTGCATTCTTCCTCCACTCACCCCTTTTAAGGGTGTATGTGTGTGGGTGCATGTGCACACGCCTAGCTATCAGAGTTCAGACATCAAAAGTCCCCCTTTGTCTGCCCTAATTAACACGGCCAATCAAAACACACCAACCCATCCTAACACGGGTTTCCCATTTTCCCTTTATAAACTGCCATTTGCCTGTGGGCCACATCTGTCTCCTTTCTATCTCGGGGCAGTCCTTCGTCCTCTGGGCAAATATCCTACCCTCTTGTTTGTAGTCAGATTTTTTTCTTTGGGCCTCCAGTTCACAAATAAAGACATGGAGACATATTATTATTAATTATGAAAGCCTGGCCTTTAGCTTAGGTATCCTGCTTCCTCCATGTCCCCTGTGTCTCTTGCAAGCCTTGAGCATCTCCTCCTACTTCCTCTCTCTTCCCGGAAGTCCCACCTCTGCCTCCTGCCTAGTTATTGACCATTCTACCTTTTATTTATTTATTTATTTATTTATTTATTTTTAATATTTATTTATTATGTATACAATATTCTGTCTGTGTGTATGCCTGCAGGTCAGAAGAGAGCACCAGACCTCATTACAGATGGTTGTGAGCCACCATGTGGTTGCTGGGAATTGAACTCAGGACCTTTGGAAGAGCAGGCAGTGCTCTTAACCACTGAGCCATCTCTCCAGCCCTATTCTACCTTTTATTAAACCTCTGGGGCAAATGAATCCCCTCTGTGTTGAGAACTTGGTCTTTGTGTGTCCTGTGCCAACTCCTGTCCTTTCACAGAGGATATCCCCAAGTTACCATTCTTGGAAATGCTCTCGACCTCCTTTGAGGTTGAACCTCTTACTAGTCTCGAACTCACCAATTCGGCTAGACCAACTGACCAGAGAGCCCCAAAAGTTGTCTTGTCTCTGTCTTCCCAGCGCTGGGGTTATAAGAGTATACCACCACACCTGTAATTTTTATGTGGGTTCTGGGGATAGAATCCATGTTCTGTGTTTTCAAGGCAAGTGCTTTACTGATGGAGCTGGAACCCTTCCTCCAGATCACAATATAATATTCTCATTCTTAGATGAAAGGTGAGCATGGTGGCCCATACTGGTCATCTCTTGGGAGGTGGAGTTTGGAGGATCAAGGGTTCAAGGTTATCCCTGCCTACGCAGTGAGTTTGAGGTCATTCTGGTCTCGTAAGCTCCATCTTAAAAAACCAAGAAAGAAAGAGACAGCTGGGTAGTAGTAGCACACGCCTCTAATTCCAGCACTTGGGAGGCAGAGGCAGGTGGATCTCTGAGTTCAAGGCCAGCCTGGTCTAAAGTGTGAGCTCCAAGACAACCAGGACTTCACAGAGAAACCCTGTCTTGAAAAACCAAAAAGACCCAAAAAACCCAAACAACAACAAAAAAAAAAAAAAGAAAAAAGAAAAAAAAAGAAAAAAGAAAAGAAAGGAAGGAAGAAAGAAAGAAAAGAAAAATAACTAGACAAAGTTTTTAAATAAAAATGTTATTTTTGGGCTGGAAAGGTGGCTCAGAGGTTAAGAGCACTGACTGCTCTTCCAGAGGCCCTGAGCTCAATTCCCAGCAACCACATGGTGGCTCACAGCCATCTGTAATGAGATCTGGTGCCCTCTTCTGGAGTGCAGGCAGACATGGAAGGAATGTTGAATACATAATAAATAATTCTTTTTAAAATAAATATTATTCTCCCAAGAAGTACAAGCTCATATATATGTAAATTTATATATATGTGTATGCAATTTATATTTCAAGGAGAGACAGTATTAATGAAACCTGGGCCCATGATTGCTCCAGGAGACTCATTTCTCTTTCTTGGATCTCAGTTTTTCCTAGGTGACTGGTCTCCAAGGGTCCCGGTCCAGATAACCACGTGCCTCCTCCAGTTTTTGTTTTGTCTGGCGGCCTCTGCTGGCCATGCTCCCTGGGCTGCTGCGTTGCACTCACCTTAGACGAGTAGATGGTTAGCGGGGTCTCAGAGTTTGGCAACAAAGACACGTTGAACTGCTCAGGGACATCAGTGACGCTCGGAATTTTGTACTCCTCTGGGCTCCGAGAATACAAGACCCCTTCTGGAGAATAGTGCAGCTCTTCCGTGGTGTAAAGGCCCATTCCTTGAATAAATGCGCCTTCTATCTAAAGGGGAGAACGGCGAATTTAAGTCTTGTGGCAGTGTATCCTTGTGAGAAGCTCCTTATTTCCCCTTTAACCACTCTTAGGAAAAGGTTTCCTCCCAGGTGGGCCAGCACCTACCTGCCCGACATCAATGGCTGGATTCAGGCTGCAACAGGCGTCAATGACAATGTCCGTTCTGACTTTCTGCGACAAACAGAAATTACCTCTTTATAAAAACTCGAATTAAAATTAAACTATTTTAAGGGGCGAAGGATATAGTTCAGTATTGGCGTGTTTGTTTAGTACACACAAGACCTGAGGCTTGATTCCTAGTAACACACACACACGTGCACACACACACACAAATACTGTCTTTAGGTTAGCTCAGAACATAAAGGCAATTGCTGCCCCAGTTGGTGACCTTGAATTCAAATCCTGGGCCCATATGGTGGAAGGAGAGACCTGAATTCTGAAAGTTATCCTCTAACCTCCACGTGTGTGCTATGGCAAACATGTGACCTCCCTTTCAATAAATTTTTTAAAAAAGGGAGAATTTCAATGAGTTTCTTGCTATTCCAGAACCGCTGCCCTTAGCCTTATTGGCGTTAGAGGTGGGAAGACGTCTGACAAACTTCACACGTGGTTGCCAGGCCTGGCAATGGCCTGGAAGGTCTGCATGTATTGTTTGGCTCCTGCTAAGCCACTCCAAAGTCCAGGGCATGTTGGCGTGTGCGAGTGAATCACCCGGTAAATCATTGAGCCTGCTTGGCCACCTGGCTTCTTTGCTCTAGTGGAATTCATGAGCATATCTAGTCTTTGAAAGGGTTGGATGCGGGCATCCCTTTTACTGAGAAAATCGTTCAGTACGAGGTGTGTCTAAGTTTAGGGGCAAGATTTTAGAAGGGGCCAAGGTAGGTGCTGAGGCCAGTTCTGATTCTCAGTCTTTGTGGGTCTGCTTCCTTCTCTGAGAGACAGTGAAGCTACCTGGCCAGTCAGTTTCGTCACTCTGTGTGTGTGTGTGTGTGTGTGCGCGCGCGCGCGCGTGAGCGCGTGTGCGTGCACGCGCATGCATGCACACAAACAATTGTTGGGGGCCTCAGAAAGCTCCTAAGTGTGTCCTTGGGATATCTCAGGAATACCACTGGGCTTTCCTTTGCTTACCATTCCTAAGTATTTATTCTGGTAACATCTTTCTGTGTTTTGGTTTAATATCTGGCTTCTCCTTTCTAGTCTCTGGTTTGAAAACCCCTTCCTCCCTCTTTGTCTTTCCATTCTTCCTCACTTCCTTTGAACAGGGTCTCACGTAACTCAGGCTGGCCCAGAGCCTAGCTGTAAATGGTCTCCTCTGCCTTGTCGTTTTACAGGGCCGCGATTACAGTCACGGACCAACACACCTAGTTTTATGCGGTACTGGGGTTAGCATGCAGTCCAGGGCTTCTTTCATGCTAGGTGAATATCTCAACTGGACTATATACCCAGCCCTTCTCTTTGTTGCTTTTGAAACTGAGTCTTGCTGTGTAGCCCAGGCTGGTCTTGAACTTGTGGTCTTCTGGGCTCAGTTGCTCAAACGCGGGGATCACAGGTGTTTCCCACCATCTCTCACTGGCAATTGTCTCCTGGCTCGAACCCTGGTCTCTCAGGCCCAGCCTTCTTTCTCAGCCTGGGCAGGAAGGGAGGTTGGAGACGCCTCAGTCCTCCCCTCTGTACATTTACCTTGACACTTGGTGTGGTTTGTGCTGTGGGTATGGGGCAAGGGAAAGAGACTGCCACTCAGCATTCGGAAACCTGTGTACATCTCCAGAGGAGAGCTATGTACATCCCAGAGGGCAGTACATCACAGAACTGGCCATAGTGGGCTGGCGATTAGTGTCTCTGGGGTTCTTGTTGGTTAATGGAAGAAGTTTTGTCTCATCAAAGAACAAACTGGTTTTTTTTTTTTTTTTTTTGTTTTTTTTGTTTTTTTTTTTTGTTTTTTCGAGACAGGGTTTCTCTGTGGCTTTGGAGCCTGTCCTGGAACTAGCTCTGTAGACCAGGCTGGCCTCGAACTCACAGAGATCCATCTACCTCTGCATCCAGAGAGCTGGGATTAAAGGCGTGCGCCACTGCCGCCCGGCTGAACAAACTGTTCTTAAGAGTTTAACATCACACTGAAATTTCTGGACCTTTAGTAATACATATAAACTGGAAGGCACAGAAAAGGCCAAATTTTAACTTTCTGACTCCACAAATTCTAGAAGAGTCCTGTGTTCCTTTCTTTAGGGATTCTTTAGGTGGAGCTGGCAGATTTAAGTATGTCCCAAGGACAGCATGGGACATATTTCTGCTGCAAATGTTTCCTTGAAATTCAAGTTTAATTAGCCAACCCGTGTTTTTATTTGCTAAATCTGCCAACGCACCTGTCGGTGTGGAAGATCTTAATGACTAAGCTTGTCACCCAAACCAGCTTCCTTCTTAGTCAGAGTCTCAGGAAGGCAGGAACACTGGCATCTGGGTCTTTGAGGGGAGCCTGAGGCAGGCCCCAGGTTTACCTCCAGGACTACTGCACAGACACCATTATCTGTGTGGAAACCACCGGGAAACAACCTAAACTAATCACAGACAGGTCTGTGACCACATAGCTTTTCCACTTTAAAATGATCTCAAATAAAAATGGAGCCACAAGCTGGGCGGTGGTGGCACACACCTTTAATCCCAGCTCTCTGGATGCAGAGGTAGATGGATCTCTATGCGTTCGAGGTCAGCCTGGTCTACAAATCTAGTTCCAGGACAGCTAGGTATGGACCCTGTCTCAAAAAAACAAACAAACAAACAAAAAAATGGAACCACAGAGACCAGCAAGATAGCTCAGCAGTTAAAGGTGCTTGTTGCCATTGCTGACAATGGGGGTTTGATCCCTAAGACGCTTATGGAAGACTGTGTTGATTCTCACAGGTTGTCTTCTGACTTCCATAAGTACAATTGCCCCTCCTCAGGAAAAAAAATAATAAATGCACAAACAGGTTGATGTAATGTAATGTATCAGAAAGAGAAACTTAGGAGGGCACTTCTTTCCAGACGTCTCTTCATTTCCCCGCCTCTTTAAACCATGGGCTGGGGGCGTGGTTCTGAGTGTGGTCTCTAGCCCTGCATAAACTGGACACGCCTACACATGCTTAGAAGCCCAGCATTTGAGAGATGGAAGCAGTAAGATCGGAAATTCGAGTTCAAGGCCAGCCTGGGCTACCTGAAACCCTGTCTCCAAAACCATTTTTTTTCTTATAATATTGAAGTGGAAGAGAAGTTAACTAACAATAAATACATAGAAGTATTTTGATATGATATAGCCATTATAATTTTCCTAATACAACAACTTCCTATACTTGGGTTATATTTTATTCTATTTGATACTTCTGCCGTCTTTATTTCCAGAATGGTATCCGAAGTATAATTCACAGGGTTTGTCATTTATACAATGAATTTGTCTAGATATGCTTTCTGTCTTCAGTAGGTAGCTTCTTGATGACCAACAGCAGGCACGATCTCCTTTTCATACCCCATCCCACCCGTCTGTTCCTTGGGACATCTGTACTGCCCTGGGATTGATGGCTATGGATGGGCGTCAGCTCCGTCTGCTACTAAATGATCTCCGTCTCAGATGGCACAACTTGTCCTTCCTTGAGGAGTAAAACCTGCTTTTGGGGAAAACTCTGCCGTCTGGAATGAAATGATAACTAACGCATTCATCACATTCAGCCTGTCGTAGACACTCCTTTCTGACTGCCATGCTGTTAGTTTACACGATAGTTCCAAGAGGCGACTGGATCTCTTGCAATCTCCATGGCGTTGAAAGAATTCTCTGATCCCCTGTCAATTAGATAAGGACCCTGGGCCACTTTGTGCGCAGGGCAATTCTGTGGTTGCTCCTGATCGCTTGCCCGCTTGCCGAGGCAGTGTTAACCTGACTGACCTTGTGAGCTCCTGTCAGGCAGTCGATTTCAACCTCGGAACAGGCAGCTCCGTAGACGTAGTACGGGAATGGGTCTCCCTCCTGCTTCTCCCAGTCCATGAAGGCCTTGTAGCCCCTGAGAGGATAAAGTCCTTTAGAATGGGGGAGGGCAGAAAGCACAAACAATAGCCATAGCTTTAAAATAAAAAACACACCCATAGTTTACAATTGCATTTCAGTTGGCTGATCATTTCAGCTAGTTTTTTTTTTTAAAGATTTGTATGTATTTATTTTTTTATGTATACAGTGTTCTGCCTGAATGCCAGAAGAGGGTACCAGATCTCATTATAGATGGTTGTGAGTCACTCTGTGGTTGCTAGGAATTGAACTCAAGACCACTGGAAGAGTAGTTGGTGTTCTTAACCTCTGAGTCATCTCTCCAGCCCCCTCAACTAGTCTTTGTTTTGTTTTGTTTTTAGTTCATTCAAGTTGCTGTCTTGTACTCACCATGGAGGCTATTTGCATCTGTCTTAAAGGGGATGCGCTTTGAGCTGTGGGAAGGATCTCAAAGACGAAGAAGACACTGATGTTTGCTCCCATGTTGACAGTTTGACCTTGGGTCCTATCTGCACATTGGGAAACCCCATTAATTTGGGGCTGTGTTCCCAGAAAGCGCCCATCGAATGTGCTAACCCAAGTCACAGGGGACTTGGTGACAAGATAGCATGGTGATCCTATTCATTCATTTACACACGAAGACGCAGCCGACGGTTTCAGGTCTTGTTTTTATCCTAGTATTAATTTTTGCAGAGGTGCAGTTTGAACCCAGGGCCTCTCTCGCTGGACCATGCTCCCACCCTGAAGATGTGCTCACACGGAGGGCTGGATGGGCTTTTCTGGGGCTGCACTGGACTGGCATCCCCTCTCCTCTCCCTTTCCCCAGGAGCGTTTCCTTTTGCGCGGGCGTGTGTAGACTGGTGGCTTATTTGGCTAAAACTGGAACCATAGTGCTAGGTATCCTTCTTGAATTTGATAGTCAGCTCTTCTCTTTGCTTCATGTATTTAATTAACACGGATTTATTGAGATTCCCCCATTGATCAACACTGCCTATATGGGGACAAATGACTTTTCACCCCACCCCCAAAGCCTGCCTCCAGGGAGAAAGGTTTTATGACAAAGGAGGGAAACTGGTAAGGTTGAGTGACAAGTTAGTTCTGGGGATGACGTCACTGTTCACAACAAAGAACAGTAAGGACTGAGAGTGTGTAGGTCAGCGCTAGAACGCTTGCCGTGCATGTACAAGGTCCTAGGTTCAATCCCCAGCACCAGAATAAACAGCAAATAATTGTAAATAATATTAGATAAATCAGAGTGTTTTCAATCCTATATGGGTTATTAATTATTCAATATTTCTTTAGCTGTACCACGCAGAGGCCTATGTGAATTCACAGAATTTTGGGACTAGAATAAACTCCCATAATTATATAATACACTCTTACTTATGAATAAGGACTGAGGCCCAAAAGGAATCCGATTACCTTATAGTCTCGTAGCTAAGCCAAGATGTTGTTTGAGTTTTACCTGAAGTATCCGGTAGCCGAAAGACTGATTCTCTGTTCAAATGCTGCTTCTATCTGTGGAACGGGCATATTTAAGAGAGATTGAATAATTTGTTAGGTGAAAACGAGCATGTTTCATATGTAAAACTTGACACGTGCTCCTGACGCGGTTGCCCTGCTCTGACGGCATCCCTCATAGCTCTTTTTTTCTCAGCTGGAATACTGACAACTTCCTCTGGTTGAGTCTGAAAGCCTGGCGTGAACACTAGAAATTAAAATCCCGTGATTTATCCCTGGTAGAGGGGATAAATTCAAAAGTTACTTGGAAGAGTGGCTGGAGAGACGTCTAGAGTTAACAGCATTTGCTGCTCTTGCCCAGAGGACCCTGTTTCAGTTTCCAGCAGTTCCACGGCAGCTCACAACCGTCTGTAACTCAAGTTCCAGGGATCTGATGCCCTCTTCTGGCCGCCACATGTACTGCATACAAATAATAAGCAGGCAAAACACACAAGGAAAATAAAAATAAATCTTTATTGTTCTCTCCTCTCTCTCTCTCTCTCTCTCTCTCTCTCTCTCTCTCTCTCTCTCTCTCTCTCT
>PVIU01020766.1:0-14293 GCA_004026605.1 Ondatra zibethicus | reverse complement strand
TGTAGAGATGGCTCGGTGGTTAAGAGCACTGGCTGCTCTTCCAGAGGCCCTGAGTTCAATTCCCAGCAACCACATGGTGGCTCACAGCCATCTGTAATGAGATCTGGCGCCCTCTTCTGGCCTGCAGGCATACATAGAGGCAGAATGTTGTATACATAATAAATACATAAATAAATCTTTAAAATTTATTTATTCATTTATTTTTGCTTTTCGAGACAGGGTCTCTCTTTGGCTTTGGAGCCTGCCCTGGAACTAGCTCTTGTAGACCAGGTTGGCCTCGAACTCACAGGGATCCTCCTGCCTCTGCCTCCCGGGTGCTGGGATTAAAGGCATGCGCCACTACCGCCTGGCAAAAAAAAGTATTTTTTAAAAAAGCTATTTGGAGTTAATTTTTAGGTGTTAACAGTATAAGGTGTGTGTGTGTGTGTGTGTGATAATTATCCTAATGAAAAAGTGTAGGATATTGTGAAGTTGAATTAAATGAGTCATTATCTTTGAGGCAAATTCAGTTCTCTTTCCTAATCAAAGCATCCATGTTCTTGTGTGGTTTATGGAGGCCCGTTTCCTCCTCTCCCGTCCACAGGCTTCTGATGCTCCTCACACATGCCCTCTGCTCTTCCCGTGTGCACTCTCCACACACGCCCTGGAACAGCCCTCTCAACCTTAGCAGAAACCCACTCGCTTAGAGATTTTCCCAAATTTATGGACGGACACTTACAGCAACGGTTCTTAACCTGTGGGTCGAATGACCCTTTCACAGGGTCGCCTAAGGCCATCAGAGAACACAGATGTTCACATTACGATTCAAACAGTAACAAAATTGCAGTCGTGAAGTAGCAAGGAAATAACTTTATGGTTGGGGTCGCCACAACACGAGGAACTGGATTAGAGGGTCGCAATGTCGGGAAGGTCCAGAGCCACTGTGCTAGAGAAACTCTCTGCTCACTGCTGTGGCACTCAGGACCGCTTTGGATCGCTAGCTCACTGACGGTAAGGGACAAAGAGGAAACGCTTACCCAGTCTCTCCATGCACCGTCTGGATTTTTCTTAACGATGGGCTCCAGGCGTTTCAGAAGGATCTGGCAGGCATTCTTCAAGGAATGAAGAAGAGAGCCCTGTGGTTAGGACTCGTGGTGAAGGCGCTTCAGCGACCGCAGGTCAGCGAGCGTTCACAGGGCACCTGTTCCTCGTACTTCGGGCACAGAGGATGCACAGCCCAGGCCCTTGAGGTTAGCACCAGCTATAGGACCTACTCTCCCATCCTGCTTCACTTCCTATGAAAATACCCCAAATTTCTACTCTCAGATCCTCTTCCATAAATATCCAGACTTTACTTCTCTTTTTCCTTTGTTTAATTACACCTTTGATCTTTATTTTGTATTTTTCAGTTGTTAAGATAAATGGGATAAACATATTTTTTTAATTTTTTGTACATTTATTTATTTTGTATATATGCTTGTGTATGTATGAGATCACAGAAGCATACCATGGAAATTGTGTGGAGATCACAGGACAACTTGTATGAGTTAGTTTCTTTTCTTCCACTATGTGGGTTCCCAGGGTTGAGTTCAGGCTGTCATAAGGCTTGGGAACAGGACTTTATTTAACTCCTAGGCCACTTGCTGGCCTGAGGCTTTTATTTTATTTTATTTTTTTAATATTTATTTATTTATTGTGTATACAATATTCTGTCTGTGTGTATGCCTCCAGGCCAGAAGAGGGCACCAGACCTCATTACAGATGGCTGTGAGCCACCATGTGGTTGCCGGGAATTGAACTCAGGACCTCTGGAAGAGCAGGCAATGCTCTTAACCGCTAAGCCATCTCTCCAGCCCCCAAACATCATATTTTCATTCAAATTTGTGCTTGTTACAGTGACAGGCCCCTATTCTTCTGGGTCTGAAACATTCACCTCTCCACCCATCCCTCCAACTGTTCCCCTGTCTATGAAATCACTATTTAAAGGCCCTGGCTTCAGGTTTGAAGTGAAAAAATTCAGAAAATTGATTTTAAGGCACACACACAGGCAAAACACCCATATACGTAAAATAAAACATAAATCTTAAAGATGCAGAGCTAAAAAGCCGGGCGACGGTGACGCACACCTTTAATCCCAGCACTCGGGAGGCAGAGGCCGGCGGATCTCTGTGAGTTCGAGACCAGCCTGGTCTACAGAGAGAGTTTCAGGACAGGCTCCGAAGCTACAGAAACCCTATCTGGAAAAACAAAAAACCCAACCCAAACCAAAAAAAAAAAAAACAAAAACAAAAAAACAAAAGAAAAAACAAAACAAAGAAACACTGTGTCTGTGTGCAGATAACAAAACCAGAGCTGTGGTAAAGTTCACCAGGGAAGGAGAGGCTATAGTTACCTGCACAGCTCTGCCGTTGACATCCGCGCCGACGGACGCTGCCGTAGCGATTGTGTTGGGCACGGTGGCGGTGCTTGTCTCACAGATGTACATGTGAGACATGGGTACTTTTAGTTCACGGCTGGCCACCTGTGAGAAAGGACACGTTTCAAATCCAGTCATTTCTAAGAAGACTTAAGCCATCTTGGTCACATTGAAAACATCTATTTTAAAGACAATTTTTATGATTTTTTTTTTTAGTTTGTATGACTGTGTGTATGAGTGTACGAATGTGCCATGACATCCTTGTGGACATTGGAGGACAGCTTTCAGGACTCAGTTCTTTCCTTCCACCACATGGGTCCTGGGGATTGAACTCCAATGGGTAGAGTTAGACTTGGTGACAAGACCTTGGTCTGTCGCGTCATCTTGCCAGCTATTGGGATCCTTCTCTCCCTCCTTCCTTCCTTCCTTCCTTCCTTCCTTCCTTCCTTCCTTCCTTCCTTCCTTCCTTCCTGTTTTCTTCCTTTCCTCCTTCCTCTTCTTCTTTCAAATAGGATCTCACCAGATAGCTTTGGCTGTCCCAGAACTCATTTTGTAGACCGGGCTGGCCTCGAACTCACAGAGCTCTGCCTGCCTCTGTGTCTAGAGTGCTGGGATTAAAGGCGTGTGCAAGCATGCCGGGCATGGCTCTTTTTTTTTTTTTTTTAAAGAAAAAGAAGCTGGGATTATAGCATAGTGTTAAATCTCTTGCCCAGTTTGCACAGGACCCTAGAGTCAAGCCCCAATACTACTGGAAAAAAAGAAAGAGAGAGAGAGAGGGAGAGAGAGAGAGAGAGAGAGAGAGAGAGAGAGAGAGAGAGAGAGAAAGCGAGGGGGGAGGAAGGGAGGGAGAGAAAGAAAGAGAAGTTACAGGATGTTGATAGTTGAATCATTTGCCCTCTCCAGTTCTCTGTTTGTGTGTGTGTGTGTGTGTGTGTGTGTGTGTGTGTGTGTGTGGCATCTACAATGGTGTTCTGCAGGCTCATGAGTGGCGGGTTTACTAATAATCCCTTCCACCTCCCAGACCTGGCCAAGTTCCTGGAGCATTTGTGTACGGATGGGATTTCTGTCACATTGCCCATCATAGTTTATATGCAAGAAGCTTTTTCAACTCGTCCAGGTCTTTTAATTTGAATGGACCGTCATTGTCTGCCTTAAAAATATCCTAAATTCCAGTCATGTCAACAATGTGTGGAGAGACGGATGGCTGGATTTTATTTACATTACCTGTAGCATTTTGGTGTGGATACCTTGTCCCAATTCATTGCCTCCGTGTGCAACCAACACAGACCCGTCCGTGTAGATATGGACGAGTGCAGCGGCCTGCAAGACAATCCGGAAGGCCTAGCTCAGTGTGGGCTGGCAATCAGGGAACTTCAGTATCGGAGATGAGGCAGGGGACTGGAGAGATGGCTCAGTGGTTAAAGAGCACTGGCCGCTCTTCCAGAGGACCCAGGTTCAATTCCCAGCATCACATGGAAGTTTGCAACTGTTCATAACTTCAGTTCCGGGAGAGACGACTTCCTCATTTGGTTTTAATGCACAGTGCGTGCACACGGCGCAAAGACATACATGCAGGCAAGACATTCAAAATATTTTTTAAACATTTTAGAAAAATTTAGAATTTCTAAATCTATTTTTAAAGGTAGTACTTTAAAGGTAGTGAAATCTCAGTCTCCTGGAGCAGTGAGGTCAGAGGCGTGATGTTTCCCAGTAGGGCCTTGGAACTTAGTTCTACTGTGTGCAAAAGTTGACTGTAAAGAACTTTCCTACTTAGGAACCTGGCTTTTTTCCTCCCTCCCTTCCTCCCTCCCTCCCTCCCTCCCTCCCTCCCTTCCTTCCTTCTTCAAAATCTTTTACTAAGTAGCTTTGCTGGCCTAGAACTCCCTATATAGACCAGGCTGGCCTTGAACTGACAGAGGTCCGCGTCTCAGTACCCCAAGTGCTGGGATCAAAGCCATGAGCCACCACTCCTACATGGTCTCAGCTATTTGAAAGTCAGCCCCTTGCCTGGAACTGAGGGCTGATTGCGAAGCTACTGAATCAATTCTTTTCCTTCCCTGAGCTCCATGTAGACACGTAAGCACGGACGAGGTGAGATTCTCCTTCAAGCGAGTCACTAGATGGTGGGGACACAGGCTGAGAACCAGTCATTGTGGGGGTGGAATACTCAGGGGTGTGAGGGTGTGGAATATGGGTTCTGTGAGAACAGGGCTGCCTGTCAGACCCAACTCCTCTGGTGCTTCTCAGAGTCCCTTGAGGTGACAACAGAGTCCAGAGGCAGAAGTGAGCGGGGTGAGTGAGTGTCCCTCTTGCCTGTAACTGAAAGCCCTGCTCCTTGTCACAGATCTTTTGGGATCTGGTCTCCCATCCTTTCACCCCCATGGCATTCCTGTCTCTTCTTACCTTGACCCTGGGTCACCACCCCCTCCTCTTGGACCCTGGCTTCTACTTTTGCTGTCCTTACTTCCTGGCTGGCTCAGCCTGGTCTCTATCTGTCCAGTATTTAGGGCCCTTCACCCATCTCCATTCAAGACTCTGCAACATCTGACCCTATCTGGGCAAGACCCAACACTTACTCCACACGTCCTCTTTTTCTTTTTTCTCTTTTTGGTTTTTCGAGACAGGGTTTCTCTGTGGCTTTGGAGCCTGTCCTGGAACTAGCTCTTGTAGACCAGGCTGGCCTTGAACTCACAGAGATCCACCTGCCTCTGCCCCCAAGTGCTGGGATTAAAGGCGTGCGCCACCACCACCGGGCGCACGTCCTCTTTTCAAGTCCTAGGTGGAACCAGGGTTCACACCTCTCCAATTCGTGTCCTCCTGGAACCTCAGAATGTCCCTTGGTTGGACATTGCTTTTGCAGATGCGATTGTTTAAGATGACCAGACTAGTAGAAGTGAACCCTAAATTCAGTGACTATTGTCCTTATCAGAAGACTCTGGGGTAGCATCAGGGACAATGGCTGTGAAGATGGAAGCAGCCAGTGGATACTGACTCAGCCAAGAAGGGCCAGGAGCCAAGCAGGGGCTGGAGAAACGGAGGAAGGCTTCCTCCCCGGAGGCCTTGGAGGGACAGCGACTCTCCTGATGCCTTGAGTTTGAACATCCAACCTCTAGAACTGTGAGGGAATGCATTTTTTTTTGAGCTGCCTAGCATGTGGTAGTTTGCTACAGTCATCACCGGACACCCTTGGGACATGGCAAGCTCTGCTCTGAGTCACTCCAAGCAGTGCTGGTGGCCTTATGTGACTTTGTGTCCTAGAGAGAACTTCAGGTTGGAGTCACAGAGACGCTACATAGAACGGAAAGGCGGTGTTTCCCCTCCCGGTCTGGAGATGCCAGGAGACTCCAGGATGGCTGGGAGGGGGTGGGGGAGCTTGGAGGTGCATGGTGCTGATGATAGTATTTATTCGCTGCAGCCTGCGGCCTGCTTAGGGAGGAGGTGTTCCAGCCCTGTGAGTCATCAGCTGACCCGGGATGACACCTCCCATGCATGGCTGAGGGGTTCTTGGGTGCATCAGTTTGCAGCTCTGTGGGGAAGCTGGAGGCCAAAAGTCAGCACCTGGCCTGCTTCCTATGTGGTGAGAAAAGAAACTGGTGCCCAGGGTGACAGCAGAGGGGCTGTGGTTTAGGTGACAAGTGGCCAGGGGTACATCCATAACAAAAGGAGGTGCACAGTCATTCTGAGAGACTAGGTGTTTAGTTTTGTCCCTGGTTCTTGGCCCGGTACTTCCTTTGCTAACAAGACTCCCCAGAGGTGCCCGGATAGGTTTAGGGTGAGGGGTCAGCCTGTGCGCATGTGTTTGTAAGTGGTGGTGATGAGGGGGTACTTCAGCCCCACCCCACCTTCCTGAGTTCTGTGAATACCCAGAAGACAACTTCTCGGTCCCTCCCTAGTATTTGCCCTGGGCATCTCTTCTGTCGGTTCTGAGTCGTGTTGTTTCTTTCTTTCTTTCTTTTTTAAATATTTATTTATTATGTATACAATATTCTGTCTGCATGTATGCCTGCAGGCCAGAAAAGGGCACCAGACCACATTACAGATGGTTGTGAGCCACCATGTGGTTGCTGGGAATTGAACTCAGGACCTTTGGAAGAGCAGACAATGCTCTTAACCTCTGAGCCATCTCTCCAGCCCCGAGTTGTGTTGTTTCTACAAGGGGTTATAATAATAAAATGGAAAAGACTTTCCTGTGTTGCTTTAGGAAATCATTGCACCTAACTGGGGACAGTGAAAAACTCTCAACTTGGCAGTCATTTAGGCAAAGGTGTGACTAGCCTGGGCACGCCATTGGCAGGGTATCGTCTGTGGGACCTCATCCTTGCGCTGTCTCTGTTAACTCTGGGTAGTAAGTACGACGACTGAATCGATCTATTGATCTCCCAGCTGGCCACATTTGGTGGCCGAGAAAAACCACACTGGTGGCTGTCTTCGGTCTGTTGTGTTTCTGCCATTGATTCAGTCTAGCTGGTCACGTGACGACAACCTTGCGTCTCTTTATGGAATGGTCCTACTGAGCCCGGGCAGGGGTATGACCCAGAAGTTGGGGGCACCTTATTCTACCTGTCAGGGGAGCAAGTGCCCTGAGAAGTGTATCTGGGCTCTCCTGAAATGAGCTTAGGGCTGCCCTGGTTACTTCCAGAATATTCCAGGAATCTTGCCAAGTGCTCTACAACAATTTTCTCAGCCAGTCCTTACTAATCTTAAGAGAATGTCATTGCCAGTCTCACTTTACGGTTGAGGGAGCTAAAGTTGTTCAGAAACACTGAACAACTCTAATGTCGCACGCCTAGCAAACGGCAGGCCAAGGGTATCTTAGGGTCTTTTGACTCCAGTTCACTAAGGGTTTGGATCAACTGCTTCTTTTATTTCCTTTCACGGGGCAAGTGTGCACGCACATGTGTGTGCATGTATGTGTGTGTGCGTCTGCGTGCGATTGGGAGATTGTTGTCAGTAGTGGGAACAAATAACGGCACGCACACAAAGCGTTCTGCTGCACCAAGCCTCTCCCAGTTGCTGGGTTTTCTGACCTGGTTGATAGCAATGAGTAAGCAACAGCGCTTCCTAGGTTCCTAACCAGTGTTCGGATCCCCGGGACCCACTAGGATTCAGAGGTCTGCTCAGGTCTGGTATTGTTTGGAGGTCTTATCCACGTGTGTGATGCTTTTCTGCCTCTCCCTTGCACCTGTGGATGGATGACTTGCCTCTTCCTCTTGCTAGTTTACCTGGGACAATTCTGGACCCCACCCCCTCTTCCTCTTCCCCATCACAGCCAACAAATTTCTCAGGAGGGGGCTTGAAGTGCCAGGTAGGTAGGTGATCAGGGGAGCAGCGGAATGACTTCCCTGCCCGAGATGTGGCAGGTAACCCAAGGATTCCTGCAGGCGGGACACCCCTTTCTCAGCAAAAAACACACAATGGCCTCATGGGCTCCTGTTTCTTTTGAACAACATGGAATCCGGAGCCAGTACCCGGTCCCAGCTGTCACTAAAGTTCCTTGTCATGGTGACCTTTTCCCTACCGCCACATGTATCAGGAGACTTCTGAATATTTCTCCTATGTATATTCAGGGAGCGGCCTGGTGCTCTGGGGAATGCAGCATTCTCTGAACACGAGCACACACCGGTCAGACCAAGACTGTGTTAGACATGAGGGTCATTTACCATGCGCTGTGTGTGAACTTTACCTGGTGGTAGCTTGTTGCAGCAAAGCCAACTGAAAACTTCATGGGGATAATAGCAATACCCCTCTTCTTCCAGTAGTTCTTCCGATTGAACTCTTCCGCCTGTGTCCTTCTAGTGTGAAAGGAAGACTTGTCCAGACACTCGTTCCAACACCTTATCAGGGGCTCGGGACTGAAAGCTTGTTTGTAGATGGTTTTATCGATTGTTTTGTACATGTTTTTCTCCCTAATCTGAAACAAGCGTGAAATTGCGTCAGTGCCTGTGGTGAGGCAGATTGCCATCTGGGGGCTTAGAAAGCCTTTCCTCTGAAAAGTAATGCGCTTCGGTGGGGAGGACAGATGTTGCCTCATTGTGCAGCTGGGAGAATGACCGGGCTGTTTTCATCTCCACGTTAATGAACCAACCAGGGTCTCTCTGTCTGAAGTGGAGCGCAGCTGGTAGTGGCTAGTCTAAAAGGCAATGCGAAGGAAGGACTGGGGAGGTTGGGCTATCTATCTATCTATCATCCATCTATCATCTATCTATCTATCTATCTATCTATCTATCTATCTATCTATCTATCTATCTATCTATCATATCTATTACTATCTATCTATCTATCTACCTATCTATCAGATCTATCTATCTATTATATCTATCTAATCTATCTATCATCTATCTATCTATCCAACCATCTATCTCTATCTAATCTATCTATCTATCTATCTATCTATCTATCTATCATATCTATTACTATCTATCTATCTACCTATCAGATCTATCTATCTATTACTATCTATCTAATCTATCTATCTATCATCTATCTCTATCTAATCTATCATCTATCAATCTATCTCTATCTAATCTATCTATCAACGATCTATCTATCTATCATCTATCTATCTATCTATCTATCTATCTATCTATCTATCTATCATCTATCTATCTATCTATCTATCTATCTATCTATCTATCTATCAATCATCTATCTACTATCTATCCTGTATCTCCCCCCTCCTCAGTGTGTGTCTGATGTATACATGCCATGGCATATATGTGGAAGTCAGAGGACAACCATGAGAGTCAGCTCTCTCCTTCTACCAATCGTCCCCAGGGATA
Organism: Ondatra zibethicus; assembly: GCA_004026605.1. Lineage (NCBI taxonomy): Eukaryota > Metazoa > Chordata > Mammalia > Rodentia > Cricetidae > Ondatra > Ondatra zibethicus. The sequence continues at coordinate 5,119 of PVIU01020766.1, read as the reverse complement.
AAACTCAGGTTTGTCAAACTTGGCAGCCATTGTCTTTATCCACTGAGCCATCCTATTGGTTCACCATTTTCTCTTCAAACTTCAGGGTTCAGAGGATGGAACGGGGTTGGTAAAGGGTGAGTTAAAGCCAGGCTCTACCCTCATAGGTGAGGATCATTCTGCTAGAAAGAAATCGCAGAACAGAGCAAAGAGCGGGTTGCCAAGCCTTCGCGTTTAGAATATATGGCTAAATCTTCTAAAATTTGTGTTGGAACAGGATCTGCTTCACATCTTTGGAGTTTTCAGCACCCAGTGGTGAGCCTGCTTTTCATTCTCTCCAATGTATTCTAAGAGAAGTCAGAAAATTGCCGTATTTCCGGCAGCAACAACACTGGACCGAGACTATGCCCATTCCCCGCAAAAATTTTTACGTGTGGCTCTGGGGCTGGAACCCAGGGCGTTGTGCACGGTGGGTGGACCCTGTCACTGAGCTATTTTCCCGGCCCTCCAAAGATGAGTATCTTAGGGAACATTAATTTTGTCCTCAGGAACTCTATGAAGTAAATCGTCTGTTGGGACCATTTGGAGTCCTGGCCTCCAGCTGCTCTTCTCTGTTAGAGATCTTTCCTTTCCTTCTGATTTGAGTTACTGAAAGCTGTGTCAAAATTGTTTACCAGCTCTGCTTCACGAGCACGTGTTGCCTTGAGGATCAGAGGATAAGGGTTTCACATGTTGGCCCGCCTGACTGTTGGGTATATAAGCCTCCATGGTGCTATTGAATAAAGGGCTTCTTACCAGTGACTAGTGACTAGAGGTCTGTGTCTCTGTCTCTCTGTCTGTGCTGTCTCTGTTTGTGTGTTTCAACCTCCAGCCCCTTGCCCGAAGCTTGCAAACTGTATGGTAGTGCATAGATCACAGACAGGTGTTGTGCGCTGCAATCATCTTGTTCTCATTCTATAGCCAAGGAATCCAGGATACACAGGGTCCACTGTCTTTGCTCATGCTGTTCTAGTTGCTTAGATTACCTTCCCCAAGGTCAACCTCAAGTGTGATCTTCTCCAGGAATTTTTTTCCTGAGTTCCCCTCCTCATCCTGATGTAATGTCTTTCTCCTTTGTACTCATGGGCACCTTTTTTGTTTGTTTATTTCGAGACAGGATTTCTCTGTGTAAGCTTTGGCTGTCTTGAAACTCACTCTGTAGACCAGGCTCGTCTCAGACTCACAGAGATCCACCTGCCTCTGCTTCCGGAGTGTTGAGATTAAAGGCGTGCACCACCACCGCCCCTGGGTACTTTTTGTGACTTCTTGTAGGGAATCTATTACTTTTCTGATATAGAAATAGGTGTTCCCTGGTGTGGAGGAAGCTCTCAGCCAATGAGATGAAAACCTGGAGGTCCCCATTGAATTTAGGGACAAAGGTGTTCAGGAGCTAGGACACAGAGAGCCCTTGCTGGAGCAGAAGATAGAAACGGGGAGAGGACAGGGGACAGGTATGTGACTGAAAGATCAAGGAGCGGACGGCACCATCATCAGTCGGAGCTGAAGTCAGCCTGTCTCTGGTCCAATTCCTTTATACCTTACAGACCTCCTGGTTTTCTGTACAGAATCATATTTTCAAATGGTAAAACTTTTGGACATCTCTAAAGCTTTCAAGTGAGCCAGCCATTCCATTTTTATGAGTTTGTTCAATAGACAGAACCCCACCCACACAAAAGGACAAAGATATGCTGTACCCCTAGTACTATGTATTGGGGGTATTCATTGCAAGTTCATTTTAAGATTTTATTTTTAAATGATGTATATATGAGTGTGGGCTTGGGCACGTGAGTGCAGTGCTCACGGAGGCCAGAAGAGGGCACAAGATCCCCTGGAGCTGGAGTTACAGGTGATTGTGAACCACTGATGTGGGTGCTTGGAAGTGAATTCTGGTCCTCTGGAAGAGCAAGATGTCTCTTAGCTACTATGCCTTCTCTCCAGTCCCAGCACCATTTTAACTGTTTAAACTGAGTGACAAACAACATATATGACAATAGTGGAGTGGCTAAATAAAGGATGGCATGTCCACATCACAGTCATGAAAAAAAAAATGAAGCTCTCATCTCAAACTCTGAGCCATGCCAGGCGGTGGTGGCACACGCCTTTAATCCCAGCACTCGGGAGGCAGAGGCAGGTGAATCCCTGTGAGTTTGAGGCCAGCCTGGTCTACAAGAGCTAGTTCCAGGACAGATAAGACTGTTACACGGGGAAACTCTGTCTCAAAAAACCAAAAACCAAACAACCAACCAAACACCTCTGAGTCAGGATTAATTTGTGCAGTTTTCTAGTGTTTCCTGGGGCCACTAGCTAATTCCTGTCTTCTCTGATTCCTTACCACCAGCCTTGGTTATAACCCCGGTTGTCACATTACCTTTTCTGGTGGAAGCCCACATTTGGCTGCCACAGCTGTGATACAAGATTCTGTAACCAGGGTTCCCTGTGGGAAGCCAAACCCACGAAAGGCTGTGTTGGATGGTAAATTCGTCATGCATGCACGACCTCGGAGTCTGAGGTTGCGGATTTTATATGCATTTTCCAGCTTCAGCACAAGGAATTCTGTTACCTGCAGTAAAAGGAGATACCCACATATGTTAGACGTCACCGCCTCCCTTTCCATAAAGATTCATCTAGACAATTTCCATCTCACCCACTCTCAAGAGCACAGTTGGTTTCGGATACACGTACCAGCTCCGAGTCATCCAGGGTGCACCCTCCGTTGATGTAACACTCAATGTCTAGGGCTTTGATTCTTCCACTGTTCATGAATCCCACCTGTCACCAAATGATGGACATTGTACTGATTTATTTAAAATGTACTCACTAAGTATGAGCCACCCCTCAGGCCCCTGTTATCAAGGACAGACTGTGCCTCCAGTTTGCTCTTGTGTGGCACCCTGCCTGCTGTGGACTTGTCTTTCAGGAAGATCTTTCTTGACCCATGTCTTACTGAGCCCTTTCCTTTCAATGGAGAACCCTGGCTGCATACTTGATGTGGGACTCCCCTCTGTGTGCTGTGAATGTGTTTTAGTCCCATTGATTAATAAAGAATCTTCTTTGGGCCTATGGCAGGGCAGAATAGAGCAAGGCAGGAATTCCAAGCAGAGACAGAGGAGAAAAGAAGGAAGAAGTCAGAGAGATGCCATGTAGCTGCTAAAGCCCCCAGAACTTTACCAGTAAACCATGAGTCTTGAGGCAATACATAGATGTATAGAAATGGGTTAATTTAAGATATAAGAGTTAGTTAATAAGAAGCCTAAGCTATTGGTTAAGCAGTGCCATTATTAATATAGTTTCTGTATTATTATTCCTGTTTGGGTGGCTGGGAAATGAACGAGCAGCCTCTGCCTACACAGCATGCAATCCTCAAACTCTTGCTCATCCCCCCAGAATGTAATTGCCACTCTCATTGCCCTTTCTTTCTAATTTAGTCTGTGGTTTTCTCCTTGTGGGAAAGTCTTTGGGGTTCCAGAATGCATGGAGGTGAATCATAATATCTCTTGTTACGGGAAAGCTTCGGGCACAGAGGTTGGAGAATTTCTGAGCTGGACTCATCTTCCTGGGTGACCAAGGTGCTTTGTAACCAGCAAGCTAGGTAACGGAATGGTGTGGCAATCTAAGGCAATGGTAAAACCGGGTGGGAAATCAGACCTGCATACCTCAAGCAAGTCCTAAAGAAAGCGTGTTTTGGGACTTTGTATCACAGCAGAACTGTTCTAAGGACTAAGCCACAAATTTGAAAAACAGTATCATTTCCTAGACCCCAGCAAACATTTCAAACCGTGTTTCTACTGCAATTAAAGAAAATGGGAGGGAGTGTGATTTGTAGGACTTAAATTTTCCTGTTCATAGGTTTCTGTTAAAGGTTATTTTGCAGCAAAAATGGTCAAATTGTTTTGAAACATTTCTAGTACAAAGTGTTATTCTCCCCCTCCCCACAGGGTTTCTCTGTGTAATAAATAGTCCTGGCTGTCCTGGAACTAGCTCTTGTAGACCAGGCTGGCCTGGAACTCACAGAGATCCGCCTGCCTCTGCCTCCCGAGTACTGGGATTAAAGGTGTGTGACATCACCACTGCCCGGCTAAAGTGTTATTCTTATAGTTAGGAAGTTTGGGAGTCTTTCTTTTTCTTTCTCTGTCTTTGAGGAATCACTTAAAAATATAAATCCTTATTCTGTATAACAGTGATTTTTTTTTGCATGTGTATGTATGCCCACATGTATGTGGAGCCAAAAGATAATGTCAGGTCTCTTATTTTGGCTTTTGTGATAAAATTTCTCTGTGTAGTTTTAAAGCCTGTTCTGGAACTTGCTCTGTAGACCATGATGATCTCAAACTCACAGAGATCTGCTTACCTCTGCCTCTTGAGTGCTGAGATTAGTCCTGTACCACCTGGTTTAGATCTCTTTCTTGATTGCACTCCAATTTACTTACCAAGGCAGGGCTTCTTGACAAACCAGACCTCACAGAGTTAGCTAGGCTAGCTAGCCAACTTGCCTCAGGGATCCCGTCTCCTCCTCCTGGACACCGCTATAGGCAGACAACCCCACCCTCTCAGCTTTTATCTTGGGGATCCCATTCCCAGTCCTCAGGTTTGCACAGCGAATGCTCTCTCTACTGAACCATAGCCCCAGTCCCTCAAACAGTGTCTTTTAGTCATTATTTAAGATTTTATTTCCATCATTACATTTTTTTTACACCTATACACTAAAAATGCCACGGGTATCCAAAACACATACCATCTTCATTTGATGTTTTAGATACTGATTGCTTTTAGAATGTGCAAAATCAGAATGACAGAAAGGAGACACAGTCACAAAAACAAAATGAGGTATTTTCGTAATTTCATACTCACTTTATATTTTCCAAATAATGGATGCCTTCCTCCTGTTATTAACATGTCATCTTCTCGATCCAGAACAAGACGAATGGGATGGCCAGTTCTGCAGAAAACACATTTTCATTCTTCATCCCTCCCACGCATCTGTCCATCCACTCATCTGTCCATCCACGCATCTGTCCATCCACGCATCTGTCCATCCACACATCTGTCCATCCACGCATCTGTCCATCCACTCATCTGTCCATCCACGCATCTGTCCATCCAC